>VYXC01006220.1:582609-605977 GCA_013397175.1 Platysteira castanea
TTTTGGGGCACAAGGTGAATAACTTGCTGTTTTTTGGAGAGTTTTAATTGTGATAGTCTACTTTAAACCTGGGCTAATATTTGCGGTGGGGAGAAGGAATGGGGAGAGGAGAGCAAACCGCCAAAGAAAAAGAAATTAAGTGAACAGGTGTTTGGAATATGAAGACTGGAGTCTTAATTTAATCACTGAATTTAAAAGTTACCTTTGTAAATACTACTTTTTAAAAAGTTTTTCTGAATCAAAATTGCTACACTTGCACAGATTGTTTCTGTATCATCCAACACTTTAGAAAATAGTATCTGGTACTTGATCAAAACAAGCTTTGTTGAGGAGGTTCAACTACCTTGATGATGATACCTTGTCAGAAAAAATTAACTTTGTTGATATGATCACATGTGAGTGTACATGATCATACCACTGTCTGTAGATATTTATCTCAGTATAAGATCATGTCAAACATGAGTGGCTCTCTATTTTTTTTTTAAATACACATCTGTCTTTCAGTTACATTACCACCAATTCACAGTACCATATATTAGTAGCAAGCTAACACAAATTCATGTCAGTGAGCGTACATGGACATTTCCTTATGCTTATCATTTGTATCCAGTAAAATGTTAATGATTGTATTTTGTGTTTGTGTAATAATGCTTTGATTTATTAGCTACTGATTTTCATTCAAAAAACCTGTAAATAAAACAGTGGACAGGCAAATGCATTCTAGATGCACTTCCAGACACTTCTACAAAAACTTGTACCTTGCCTGCGTTAAGTGAATGAACTGTTAAGCAAGATGGTATATGTGATTAAAAATCTCAAGGTGTAGAAATGCTGAAGTGTAATTAGTTTTATTTCTCTAGAAGGTTTTGTGCCACTGGGAGTCTGGATTTCACTTTGAAACCAGGGAATGAGATTTGATTAACACCTCTAGTATTTGTAGTAAGTTTTCCATACTTATTACAGCCTCTTCCCTTTCAGTGTATGACTGTTTTCATGTTAGATGAACAGTGCTTAGACAGAGTTTTCCTTTATTTCTTTTGGTGGCAATGAGCAATTTTCCTTATGATGGCTAAAGCTGTTTCTCAGCTTCTGGTTATCAAGCAATGTGACTTAACTGCTTAAAGTTTCTGACTCCCACAGACTACACTAACACAATAGGCATATCCCAATAATACAAGTTGAACAATGCTTGATGAAGGACAGAGGCTGGAAGAGGTAGGAATTTATGCAAAATTTTGCTGAAAAGCAAAAATTAAGCAGATGAGCATTCAATAACAAATAGATGTAGTTCGTGACATTCCGAATCTGTGTCTATGTTGTTTTTCTGGTATGTTCCTTTCTACTAGCCCTTAAAGGCCCAAGGATATTCTGTGTGATTATCTTCACTCCCTAGATGTGGAGAAGCACATTTAAAAATGCCTAAGCACTTAGGCATGCTGCACATGGGTCTGCATTGGAAAGAGGCCCCTGGAGAGGCCTCCCAAGGCTCCGGAGGGAATGCAGCGTGGCAGGCCTTTGCTTCTGTTCCTTTGCTTTTCCAGTAGGCTGAACAAACCCAAGGAGCGGGATAAGTTTATCAAAGCTTGCTGTTTAACTAAATCTTGGAACGTGCGGGGAGTATCATTGTTCCTTTATTTAGCTTTTCTCCAAATGTTCCAGGAGAAAGCAGGAAGATCAACCAACCAACCAACCCATTTGTGTACCTTCTTTTAAAAACATAAAACTAAAAATAATCTCTCTCCAAAGACAGGCAGACAAGGAGAAAGGCTGCAACAATGCACCTTAATTCTACGACATGCCAGTACAATAAAAGAAGTAAAGGAATGTGTCTGAAGTTCTTGTGAAATAGTCAAACAAAATGGGATGCTTGGCTTAATTGGTGCCATGCTTTTAAATTTTTTTTTTAATTTGAGAAATAGAGCCAGATTGCTCTTTAATGGCATCTAAACTATTTAAATTCTCCTCAGTTTTAGAGTTTTCACCAGACCAGATGAGTGATTTAGAAAAATGATCTGGTAACTTTTGTTCTATTCCATTCCATCACAGGACAATAGAGTCAGTGATGAAGAAATCCACCCAGGGAAAGAGGATGTGATGGATGTATTTAACAAAGCGGGGAAGGCGGGTGGGGAGGGAGGAGAATGGAGCCTATGCACTTCACAACGATTTGATTTTTTTAAATGACACCTAAAATAACGAGAGCCAGCTCTTACCTATGCCTCTCTCTTTCACAGATCTGTCCAGCTGAAGTGTGTCTGGATAACGTATATTGCAATGACTCTGAAACAATACTGCTCTGTTTGATGCATGGCACTGCTTTTGTTGTAAACATATGCGAGCCACATATGTCCTGAATAAAGCATAGTGTTATTATCTGAATGAAAATACCTAAAATGAGCACTTACAGTTTGTGTGCAGTTTACTATTCCTTCCTTCACAGCGTCATACTCTGAATAGCCCTTAAATTTTTCCAAATTGCAGTTTTCAGCCAGTTTAGAAATCCACAGGGACTTTGAATGAAGAACTTCCATTCAACAAAAATCTCTGCAAGGTGAAGTATTTTGGGCCAGATCCAACACCACTGCTAGTGGCTTCCTTGTTTCCAGCAAGACGCAGCCCTGTCCCCTGAGCCTTTCTCCACACAAGAACAGTGTACACGTATTGTACTGAGGGTAGTCCCCCTTTGTCCACGTGGGGATGGGACATTGTTAACGTCTCAGTAAATGAACTCAGGGTTATTTTGGCAAGGCATTCCCAACTCCTAGCCTAATCCATCAAATTGGAGTTTGCCCGTACAAAGCAAATACTCTCAAGCTAGCTGGAGACAGCGGCATGCTCTCTAATGTTATTAGTACATTGTTTACTATGGAGTAATTTCTCCCCAGAGTCATTCTTATGCAGTCTGTTGGCCTCTGGAAGGGCTCATGGGAACAAACACTTGCAGGGCTGGGGCTCTTTGTCACGCATCTTTCCAAGTCAGCATTTCCCTGCACTCGGGTTACACCAGGCTCTGCAGTGAGCTCACAATAACACCTTGTATCTGAAAGTGAGGATGTATGTGAATGTGCTTGTATTAGAGGCAGTTCAGAGTGATTTGCATTTTGTGTGCATTCAGGCTTATAGGGATTTGATTTCCCATACATGACTGAAACGATTTAGGTAGCAGACTTTGTCATCCAGCGTCTTTATTGTAATGGATACAATTGGGAACGTTTCTTGTTTTTGCATTAAAGATAACTTTGAAACAGGAGCTGTCAGCTCTGCCTCGTAGCAGCACAAAGCTCTTCATTCTGGAACGCACATTACGTTTGAGGCACTGTACAGGTCTACTGAGCCCCGACAGATGAAGGGGCTGGTTATTTTAAATCCATCAGTTTATCTACAGCAGTTTGAAGAGCAGCACTAGGCTTTCTGCAATACGTGCTTTGAGATGTGGTCTTTTCATCATTATGCAGTAGCCTCGGGAAAGATACTTGATCCTTACTTTGGTTATCAGCCTTCAGTTTTCCGAGTGAAACCCTCAGCATCCTGCTCATGAATACATAATTGCTCTGGTTTAGACTTCATCAAAACGTCCAGAATGAATGACCTGGAGCTGAAGAAAAAACCTGATAGATTCTATACTGCCCAATCAAAACCCTAAACTAACAAAATCTCATCTGTGAAGGATCATTCAATTTTCTCTTGAATCCAGTAACACTCCCTGCAATGTATGTGCTACAAATACATGAATAAAACATTTTCAGGCTTTTCAGAAGTGAAACGAGACTCTTTCTTTTATGCTTTCAGCTTAGCAGGAGCTATGCTTTAACAACTGATGGGTGTACAATATAAAATTTGAGCACACAGCAGAATTAAATCGTGGTAGCTTGGTTTTGCTGCATAAACTGAATGATCGCATTCCACCAGAATCTCTCTTGAATGACCTAGCGTGAAAAGTATTCTTTATGTGGCACAAATTATTAAAGGAAGCAATGCCTCTGTAAAGCAATTGTTCTGTTTCCCGCTTTTCAACCCCTCTCACTGAAAGCACAGCGTGGACTTTTTTCAGTTCGCTTAGTGTGCATAACCTGGACATAAAGTCTGTGTTCATTACGCTGAAATATGTAAATGTCACATGACAAAAACTATATATATTTTTTTTACTGAGCTGTATAAAATGCAGATGGTTTTTGAGGCGTAAGACTGAACCTTGAGTTCAGAGGGATCTATACACTCGAGTACAATAACAAATGCATATTGTGTGATTGCTTGGACTAGTCGGATTCAAAACAGAGTACATACAGCTCACTATAGCAATTAAAGCCATAACAGCAAGAATTAAAAAAGAAAAATTTAAATGGGTAGAAACCATGTTTTGAGAACCTTCCTTGTTTTAGGAGTCAGGGAGAATTTCCTCTGAAAGGAGATTATCTGGTAGCTGTTCAATTACATAGACAGTCTGAGGGATGTTAGTAGAATGAAAATGGACTTCACTGAATCATAAAACATGCTATAGAATATAGATTTGATGGATTCTTTGCTCAAACATGGCAGTTTCAGTGTTTTAATGCTTAAGTACAAAGAAGTGTTTGGACAATGAGCAAGAGAAGTCCTTTGGCAGGGCTGTGCAAGTAATGCAAAGAAGAGATGGCATCATTGTTCTGAGACATGATGATGACATTTGCTGTCATGTATCTACATTTTTTAAAGTATATTTTCTAAAACTTGCTGGCATTTTTTGTCTTTTTGTGTTTCCAACAGTATCTTCAATTTACTTTTTAAAAGCTGTTGTCTGACTCTGATTTTGTTGGTTTTCCTGTTTCAGGAAACTAACACAAAATTACATGCAACACAGCAATTTTTTCCACATTGGAATTAGTCTCCATTCCAAACTTCTCAGGCTCCTGTAAGGTGTGCCCTCTTGAAAAGTGCCATCAGCAAATAAGCCAACTTGAAGCATTACCAGGATGACAGACAGGATATTTTCTTCCCTGCTAGGTTGTTTTTTTAATGAAATTAAAATATCAAAAGAACATTCAGCTATTTTCAGAACACAAACTCCACAGTAATTTAGCCCTGTTAATCTGGCACTGATCTGAGGCCCCTGACACAGTTTCACTGTAAGCAAAAGCACATTGCCAGCGTGCTGGAGGAACAGGATGAGAGGTAAAGCATCCACACATACTCCTGTGACCTGACTGAGATGTCAGCTTCAATCCCTAAATGTGTGATTCATTCCACTAGGGATTTGGTGGATTTTGCTAGGCAGCTGACGGGGGTCTGTGACTTTAATACTTATTTCAATGTGTTTACATTTAGCAGGTCTGTTCTTACTCAGCAGTGCAGGCTGACATTGTTCAGCTTCTACTTCATTCCTTTTTCTTTCCCTCCAGTCTGATACGAAGCGCTCCTCAGAGCAGAGGCAGTCTGTGCTGGGAGCTTGCAGAACTCCCAGCCGGCATTGGCCATTCATCAGCAGGTTCTACCCCACTTTCTGTAACAGCAGCAATTAAAGCCCAGGGCTTCAAAGGTAATTTGGTGCCTGACTTGAATTCCTGTTAAGATCAGTGTTCTTGTGGGTTGTAGTCTGACTGCTTTTAAGGACCTCACAGCACCTCTGTTTATTTCTCTCTTCTGTTCTGCTTGCCTGCTTGGGTTGCCTCCTGTGCTCTAGAACCTCTGACTGCTATGGCAGAAGGAGTGTTTGTAAATCCCTTTCCACCAAGGTGGTGTCTTTCATCTCTGCTGCAGCTGGATGAGGGGGATTTAATGAGGTCAGAGCTGCCTGGTCTCCACAGTCTGCCTGCACTCCTGTCCCAGGCTTTCATGCCTGGGGATCAGCTCCATTCCAGAGCAGCCACACTCCTTTGGTGCTTCAGCCCAGGGACAGCTGAGGGCCTCAGTCAAACCCCAGTTTTGGGCTTGAGCCAATCATTGCGCTGAAGACCAGGATGGTGGGTTTATATCGATATCTGACAAGAAAGAAGGAGGGGCTGAGTGAAAGGCTGATGAACAGACAATACAGAAAATTGCATTCTTTTCCTGCTGGACCCTTCAAATTTTATTTCCAGTGGCACTGAAATACTGTATTTACTCTTACTGATCAGCTAGGTATAGCTAATTATAGTTAATAGAGATATTATCTTTCCATATTAATACACATATAGCTAATATAGCAAATTATAGCTAATGATTTATAGCTAAGTGCCTTTTAAGATGGTTTCAGCCCTGAGGAGCTTACAGTCTTACTTCAGAAACAGACATAGCAGATGGGTTGACAAGAAAAAAAGGGATTCCTCATAAACCCAGCACACCCCAGCCTTTGGGACATGAGGGCAATGGGTGGTCCCTCAGCTCCTTACCTCCCACCTGGAATAGGGAAGGCTCCCTTGCCAGGCACGCTGCCCTGGGGCAGGAGGCAGCTGCTGGCTATGGGTAAGGAGCAGGGCAAACAGCAGCTGCTGTCACCCCAGGGAGGGAGATGAAGCAGAGGGCATGGAGCATCCTGCCTCTGTACCTGTGGGGAATCGGGATCCCGTGGTCGTGGCACTCACTCCTGAACTCCCTGGCTTCACGAGCAGAGCCAGCAGGTGATGAACAGGCTGAGGGAAATGATTGCTACCCTTCATTCACCTCCCTGTGAGCCCATTTGCCATAAAATGTGTAGTTTGGAGACCACAGTGCAAAAGTAGAATGGGAGAGGCCGGCGGAAAGCCACAGTGGTGGTCTTGGTTCTGGAACAAGTCAGGAGGAGAGGCTTGAGGAGCTGGGTTTGTTCCATCTGGGGAAGGGAGGGAAAAATGGGGTTTCATTGTGGTCCTGCACATGACAGGATGGGGCATCAGGGAGACTGGGGAGAAGGCAGGGGTTGGGTTAGCAGGTAGTAGATTTGCTGGGGAAAAGGACATTGCAAAAAATAAAGAAACTTCTGAAAAATGCTTAAGGCAAACCCTTCAAAAGAAATCTTACAAGCTCCAAATAAGAAGTCCTGTGTCCATTTTTGACACTGCGATTAGCAGATGTGAACTAGTAAAATTCGGAGTAGAGCAATGAAAGTCACAACAGGTGTAGATGGGGAAAAAAAGTAGAAAGAGTGGAGCATATTTAGCTACAAAAAAGAGGAGTAGGAAACACTAAAACCTGTAGGTAAAAGGCAGCTGCTGAGATATAGGGACAGAGCCTGTCCTTCCTGTGTGCTGTGAAAATAACAAGTCACATTCACAAACATTCACCCAGGTTGCCTAGGAAGGTTGAGGATGTTTCTGAAAACAGGTTAGATAAACAGTATTTCAAAATAATTCAGATCTAGCTGATCATAGCTTTGGGCAAGAGGAAGGCTGGAGGGCCTCTCACAGCCCTTCTTTCCCCTCTGGTTCAAGGATAATAGTGTTAATGCAATCCCAGAGTATGAAGAGTACACATTCAGAATCCCTCCTTTTCTCTCAACAGAAATTTCCTTCTGTGCAAAATACCTCTTTAAACCAAATAATCAGAATTAATAATTCTGAGCTGCTCTAATTTCCCACTTTCCTGAGTACTGCCTCCTTCAATCAGTTGCTTCAGTACTGAAAATTCAGGTTGTCAGCTGGATAACACAAACAAGTTTACACGTGGCACCTGAGTGAGACTTCACCTTTCTGTGTGCCCAGTATATAGTCCTCTGTTTCCTGTGTGCCACAGTAAGATATATAGCCACAGATTTCTGCAGGCTTGGGGATATCTCCATCTCCAAAACATGTGTCAGAAGGGCTCAGGTCACCGTAGCAGAGGCTAATGGATGTGGTCTCTATCTCAGGTCTGCAGAGAAATTGGGTAGTGGGAGACAAAAGGGCGGAGCAGCCAAGGATTTGGGGCACCTGGAGAAGCGGTGTGGCCTCGTTATGTAGGACTGGCAGAGTTGTTATAGGGACAAGGGTAAATAAGGGAAGACAGACAGCTTGTGCAGGTGAAAGGTAATTTTAAGGATGCTGCATGGTGGGGATAAGGAATTGCTACCAAATCACTATTTTAGTGCTTTTGAAGTCAACTTTATCGCCCCTTAGTGAGAACCCCCCAAACACTGAAGCCAAGGGAATTCTGGTGTCTAACAGACGCTTTTTGAGTGAGCTGAGTCTTTAGAAAGGCTTGCTGTCTCTCACATGGGACAAGTGTGTGTTGTTCCCAATTTCTTAATTAAGGCTTTTAGAGGATGCTTTTCTTTTCCTTAACCTTCTGTTTTCATGGGATGAGCAGGAATTTAATTCTGTTTACGGCTTTGACCACCCTGTTAAAATCTGTTGAGATGGGCCAGCGGGTTCCAACACTTGAATTAAGGAAATGTGAAGTTGTACAGGCACCACGTGGTCATGTAAGCCTGAAGTCAGTTAGCCAGGCTAGAAATTATGTGAGCTTTAAATAATAAAAAAG
The DNA here is from genome assembly GCA_013397175.1 of Platysteira castanea. NCBI lineage: Eukaryota > Metazoa > Chordata > Aves > Passeriformes > Platysteira > Platysteira castanea. Next base: position 590,998 of record VYXC01006220.1, read on the forward strand.
CTATCATCACTTTGATGGCATGAAGGAGACAGTAAAGAAGTTCAAAGAAGTTGTTTCTTACTGTTTTATTCCTTGAAATATACTTCTGTATGTAGCAACACTTAAATCAAACGATGATAAGGCATTTGTCAAATAGCTCAAATTTACTGTGCTTGAAATTGGAAGAGGAGTTACTGAAATTTTGGTAAGTGCACAGGAAACTTAGAGCTCATAATCTACTATGAAAGGTTTGTTTGTTTTGTCTAATTTACATCTTTCAAACTTTCATTTTCTGTAGAAGAAGGTAGAATACGAATTGCTTTTTTTAACGCAGCAAAGATTCTCTAAAGGTTACTATAGTCTCTGTAGTCCATTCAGCACATTCAGAATGCAAATTAGTTCCACATCAGAGTCCTTTTGTGAGGCTTTTCATTACAGGGGGACATGTAAAGCACTCGAATTTCTTTTTTAATTTCAGATAAAGGTGGATCAAAAAGTGGATAGATCTCTTTATTTGTATTTTTAAGAGTCTTTTTAATACTTTTTCCTATCAAACATGAAAAGGAAAATAGTTGCATTTCTAGGCATTTGGGGACCCCTTTGAAGCACTGAGCAAAGGAATGCTTAATACTTTGAAACTACGTATTATTGAAACTATCAATTACTTTAACATTTTTTCAAAGGCAAAACAGGATCCTCACCAGACCAGCTTTGTGTCTTGTTTTTCTTGTTCTGAGAGATTGTCTACCTGTATTGTAATGAGAAGATGGTCAGACTGCCTTAATGTTAAGCACTTTTTACTTTTCATCTTCAAAATGATTTGTGAACATCAAGCAAGCATATCAACTTGAGCTTCTCTAGAGAATACTTGTGTTGAATACAAGCAACAGATCATAACCTTTTGTAAAAAATCTTGTGGCAATATTTATATATTAGTGTTAATTTTAAAACCTTACAAAAATTCATAGGGCAAAATCAGTTTGGTTGGGTTTTTTGGGTTTTTTTGGTTCTTTTGCAAACTAAAATAACACCTGTTGGATTTTTAGTGATAAATAACATTGTCTGCTGAAGATTTAGTATTACTGAGGCCTGGCTTTGTAATTTTAACTCAGTTTTTTTTTGAAGTCAAAGATTGCAGCACTGAATTCTGTTTGAAGCAATTGTTTTTATTATTTGCAATGTGTAGGAGTTGATTAAAGCTTTTGTGACTCCTCCCATTCATCTTGTTCTTGCTAACATTTTACTACCACTTTTAGAGTGCATCAACAGAGATGAAAAGTCTACCTAGAATGTATGCTGGGTTCTGACAAGAAAGGCAGGGAAGATACCATAAAAACCTGATATTGTAGAGGTTTATTGTGGGAAAGCTGCTGGGGAGGTGGTGGGCTGGTGTGGTTCTTATTCTCTAAAAAGCTCTGATTTATCAGGAAATATGTAAAGATTGGGGTGTTAGGAAAGGTGATGGAAAGAAGAAATGGACTAGTTAATTGTTCAGTTCTGATACCTGGTACTGCTGGGTGCTTACTAAATAAGTCTTGACTCATGACGAGTGCAGTGGTTAAAAAAATGAAAACCTCTTCATCTCAAGGGAAGAAATACTTTGGAAAAGTCAAGGAAATTGCACCTGGAGGATTTCTGAGGAGGAATGACACCACTGCAAATGTTTACGTTGTTGAACATTCAACATATTTATGTAAGCAAAAATGTGATGATGTAAGGAAGAATATAAATGGGATATAAAGTTCTCTGATTATATGTTATTTGGTTTATGTGACCTTTCTTATTTTCCTTTTCTTTTCCTTTGGAAACAACCTCCTTTTGTTTTTTCATCCATTTTCTTATCTACTGTTTCGTTTTAAATGTTCATTATTTTTTTTCCTTGTGATATTCAGTGTCATAATCTGTGGTTGGTCTTGACTCTATTCAAGTTAGCCATAATCCTCCTCCCTCCCAGTCTTAAATTGTGCATACACTTCTATGGCCTAGAAATTGATACCATATTTTAAAGATTTGTTCCCCTTCTTTTTTGCTCCATTCCCTGGATTTTTTTCTCCTCCAGGAGAAATTCTTACTTTTTAAAGAATTCATCTTAAAATGAAGAATTCATCTCTTTGGGTCCTTTCTGTAAAAATTCTGTTATCTTCCTCTGTTTTAAAATCATAAATGGATAATGCAGATGTTGAAATATTCTGAAGATCTTGAATCATTACAAAAGCTCTGTAATTACATTTATTACTAATGATTTTCATTAGTAAATTCTTTGAATTTACATTGCTCCTTTCATCCACAAAATTTATGGTACTATATAGTAAAACATCCATTACAGCTTAAGACAACCCTGGAAGACAAATGAGTCCTCAGACTTGCCTAAATCTGTGCAAGAGGAGCTCTAAGTGAAGGCTGCTTACAGGGCAGGAGCTGTGGGCCAGGTCAGAAGACAGAATAATTCCCATGTGACCTGACTTCTTTCCCCCCTGTATGTCCCAACCACATGAATTTGTTTTTTGGTGCAATTTTGAAAGAGCTTTATCTACATCTCTCTATGTCACAAGCATTGCCCAGGGGAGAATGAGACAGCTGGAGAACAAGAAAAGTGGGGATTTCTCTGGTCAGACCCTGGCCAGCTGCTTCTGGGGTCACAAAGGCTCGTGCTTGGCATGGGGTGGGTCCTTCTGCTCCGCTCCTCCAGGAACAACTGCCAGAAGCTGGAGACAGCTCTGCTTGAACATGCACCTGGATTTCCTTCTGAGTTTAAGCCCATGATACAGCTCTGCTATCTGTATCAGGGCAGCAGTTTCCAACATCCTTGAATAGAGAAACACACACTGTGGTGTTGTATCAGATATCTCTAACCTGTGCCTAGAAAAGAGAGACAGAAATGAAGTCACCAGAACTAACTGTGACAGCTATTGTGAATGTGCAATTTTTTCTTTTAATAACAGAGAGCCAAGATGTTCACAAGATGTTGTTTGGTGCTTTTTACCCACCCTGGCACTGGAACACTGAATAGCTTCCAATTAATCATTGTTTTGCTGGAGCTAGAGCAAAAATCAACATCTACCCTTCTGGGGAAGTCAAATGCCTGAGCTATTTGTCATGAATGGCTTCTGCTAATGGCATGGTATTTTATCTTACAATGAACCAGAAGTTTGCATTGATCCACGAGAGTATGAGGGAAGGCCAAGTTACCTACTGTTGGAACCCTGGATTCTGAGAGTTTTAATCTCTCAGAGCTGACAAGTACAGAGCCGCAAAAAATACACTGCATTTGACCTGAGGCCCTGGAAAAGGCTTCCAAAGTTATGAGATAACACCAAGATCGTTCATGTGTGATTAATAGAAGTGTGTTATACCACTGGGTGAAGATACAGAATTCTAGGTTCTAGGATATATTTATATATATATACAGGTAACAAGATGGAGGATTTAGGGTGGTGGTTAGTACTTCTTTCTTCCTTCTTCTTCGTAAGTTTGAGCAAGTTAGTGACTGGACAGAAAAATTTGCAATGCAGAGGTCAAGTTAACAGATTATTGGGTTATAAGTACAAATAAATTCGTTGGCACTATATTATTGGATAATTTGGCCTTCAAAAGGTCTTGGAAGGAGAACTCTGCGGTCGTTTTTCCACCTTGTTAGCTTAGGAGCAGAACTTGTGTAGCTGTATTATAGATAAGAAATAATAAGCATCCAAGTCTGAAGAGAAAAATGCATCTCTCGTGTCTTAATCCAAGCTCTGAGTAAACAAACACGACAAAAACAAATAAGAAAAAAATCGACAACCTATTAGATATTGTACCTCACTAATGGACAGATTAAGCTTCTGTCCATGGTATTTCCTTGCAGTGCAGAGACTTTTTCTGGCATTTCTGTTGGTGGGGGGGCAGGAGTGGTGGTGAGTGATATCCTGGAAGACGCCAAGAAGTCAGGCACTGACACCTGAATCAAAGATATGATTTGGTGTGCACTTCATTTGGTGCACAGTTGTTTTTTGTACCTTCTAAACTGGAACCTTGTTTCTTTTTTTTTCAATTCATCATGTTAGAGCAGCTTGCCTCTGATGCTGGAGCTTAAGCGAAGGAGATACCACAGGCTTTGAGCTGCTTTCCTCACAAGAATCCCACTTTGCATCTGTTGGAGGAGGAGAAATTTCATGATTGCTGATGGAGTCGCTCCCCTTCAAGTGGGGCATGATTATTCACCTGCTATTTCCTATGAAATGCAAGGTCCTTTGATCAGGTGAGATAGCAGCAGCATTTCTCAGGGCCTCAGAAGCGGTGCTCTACAAGAGCTGGACAACCTTTTGCAGAACCCAACTATTTCTTTCACTTTCCAGACCTGCCAGTTCTGCAGCCCATTCTGTGACTGGTCAAGGTGGCACTAGGAGCACTACACATGGATTATAACCCTGCCACCTCTTGCATAAGCAACAAGGAAGATGCCACTGCTGCAAAGACCTTACACTTGAAGAAGCTATTTGCTGTTTATGCTTTTGGGCAGATACTTGCCTTTTTGTACTTCACTGTTCATTTTTGCTCTTCAGTTTTAATCTCAGTCCCTCATATCTGACAGATTATTCTGTCAGAATTACCAAATGAGTATTCTTGATTTTTCATGATATTGTGGACAGGAATTATCCTTTTGCTTTGAAAACCGTGACATGTCCAAGTATGCTTCTCATCTTTGGGCAGCATGAAAAATACCAGAAACTTTCAGCACCTTCTCAGTTGCTGCCTTCTTGTATTTCACTGCTGGAAGTGAGCCCTTCAACCAGTGACATCCATCCATTTCTTTGTTTTAATGAAAACTGCTTGAGGATGCTAAAAATGATGAAGCCTTTATCTGACAGCTCTTCTCAGACATTTGCTGAGCATCATTCACCGTAATCCCTTTCGGTGTGTGCAGATACATAAATATGCTGTCTGAGCTGAAGGGGGATGTAGAAGTGATTCTTCTGCGCTGGTACAGCTCCAGGTGTGGGGCTGGAATGCTTACAAGTGTGAGAGCCATTACTGCAGCTTGGTCTGAGTCTGCCCAGCAGGCTCAGAGGCCTCTCTGGCCCAGCGCAGTGCTGCCTGAGCTGCATGACTGACTCCCTTCTGTAGGCAATGATTTTCTCTTGCAATCTGGCTTCACCCTTCCGGGCTGAAATAATCCAACTTGTCCTTCATTCACATTAGAGAGTCATTTGGCTACAAGCAAAGCAGACACCGATTGATGAGTAAGTTCAGGAGACTTGGAATGAAACATATTTTTTTTAACCTGACAGCAGTTTCATGTGACCGTATGAACTGGCTGCAATGTAGTGAGGAATTGGGAGAGTAATTCAAGAGTCCACCTGGCAGAAGAACAACATGTGATCTGTTTAAAACGAAAAAAAATCGTGGCATCAACCTGTATTCTGTCCTGATTTCAAATGGAAATTAGACTCAAGAAATGTGAAAGGGCAAATGGTTGACAGAAAATGGAAATTCTTTGTTCCTGAGAACGCACATCATGCAAAGGCAACATTTTCTGAATCTTATTCACACTTTTGACTTTATTGTTGAGAATAGTCTCTAGTTCTTGTGATTGATAAAACAGACACCTAAAGCGATAGGAATCATCATGCAACAGAAGGACTGTGGGATATTCTTAGTCTGAAAAGTTTCCATCCAATGAGAGACTAAATTGTGTGAAGTAGATTGATGGCAAGAAAAACTGAGTCCTGACAGTAAATGTCAGGGAAGATATATTAATGTACAGTAATGGAGTAGGAAATAGCCTTTTTTTTTTCTTCTATTGCAACTTCAGTAATTACTTGCACAAAATGTCTACTAAGTGTCCTTTTTAAAAAGACATGAACCAAGCTACCCTATTCCTTATATAAAAGCTTGAAGTATACTAAAGAGTAATTGGACACAGTGTAGAAAGAAAAACTGATACAAGAGGTCCCCAGATACTTCGTAATCATGAAGCTGACTTTAATACAGTGATTTCTTTCTTCTTTTGGCTTTTTTAGGAGAACTAGGCAAAACGTTCAGTGATTTCTTATATAATTTTAGTGCTTTTTTTCTTTCTTCCATTTTTTTTTAAAAGAAAAATGAGGAGAATCTGCAGCATGTTTCCAGTCACTCTTTTTTGAATGACCAATATGGTTGACATGAACATCCTTACCTGAGCCCCTCTCCTGTGAAGTGTTAGAGCAGAAATGGATGAAGAACAGTCATTCCATCCTATGGAAAGTTCTTGAGGTTTCTGAAGTCTTTCTGCATCTTTTGTGGAAACAAAATACAAAGCAGCCCCTTTCAAATGCCTCTGTGAAAGAGAGCTGCGTTGACATGCCTAGTTTGAGATCAAAGCCCTCAGGTATCCAGTTGGAACGTTTCACTTTGGTCACAAGCAAAGCTTTCTTGAAATGTTCATGCTCTTCTGAGATGTTTCATCTTTGATGTAGTGGGATATTTGGCTAAGTACCACTTTGAAAATGTTCATAGTAGGTCTGTGTTTTCGGTCCCACTGTGCTAGGATGAGAGGAACTTAAGTGGGGAAAGCTGGTAGATGAGGAATTATGAAAGACCTGGAAAAGGAACATGAACACATAATAAGGTGTTAGCTCTGTGCAGGATCCAGCCTGCTTAAATTGAGACTTAGGAGCCCAAAGCCTAAGGCTCAGACACTAACCCAGCCTGTCTGCTTCTTGCACTGCAGGGTGCCTCTGTACTGTGCCTGAAAATTTCCTGGGCACATACTGTGGTGATCTATTCACACCTAAAGGTGCCTGTTAGAAAAGAGACAGGCAACTCCCCCTCCCCAAAGCTGCCATGGTTCAGGCGGGCAGGCAGCTGGATGGCATGGCTGCCCTGGGGTGGCCTGGAGTCCTGGGTGTGACTGGGGCTGTGACTCCCTCTGGCTGATGGGTCAGTGTGGTGGAGGGATTGGACACCCTGCTCCTGAGGAAGAGTCAGATTTGGCTGTGGTGCCCAAGTCCTCATGCTGTGTGTCTGGGAACAGCAACCCACAGAGGGTGGGGGAGAAGGCTTTCTCCCAAATTCTCTAAGGCCCAGGGTTCAGAGAGATGTCTTCAGTGTAGAAATTCCATCTTTCTTGGGCTAAGCAGGGTTTAGAAATCATGTCTTTTGTTTTATCAAATACTGTCACCAGGAGGGGATGGAGACATCTCGCACTTCCCATGAGATCTTTCCACTCAGAGTAGAAAGGAGCAGCTTTATGCACAGAAAAACTCCCTGCACATCTCCAGAGAATGTGCTGGACATTTATGCACTTAGGGCAGGTGGACTGGCCAGTGTCCTGCCAAGGGATCTAAAGCACAAGGGATTTTTGCACAGCAGTGTGTAAAATGAGCACTGAAGTCAAGTCTTTATTACAGCTCTTTATTACAAATCTGTTTCTGTATTCTTCAGCCTCCAGCATCAGTGGTGGTAAGATCAGGCTTTTTGTATGCTGCTGCCTTGCAAACATACTGATGTGTCTTCATAATTGTAGCTGACGTGATATGCAGTGCAAGTGACACTTCATCCTGCTGCAGGTGTTGGGTGTGGAAAACAGTGATGGCTTTTAAGGGTATCTATATTTGTGTAGATTGCATTATTTTTGTATTATACTAACAAATGGACTTGAGAGAGTACAGTCTTGTAGAAATGGAGGTATAAATCTAATTAATCATGGAATCATAGAGTGGTTTGTGTTGGAAGGGACTTTAACAATCATCTTCTACCAGGCCAGCTTACTCACAGCCCCATCCAGCCTGATTTTGAATACTCCCCGGGACAGGGAGTCTACAAACTCCCTGGGCAACCTCTTCCAGTGCCTCACCACCCCGACAGTCAAGAATTCCTTCCTAATACCTATTCTAAAACTACCTCTTTCAGTTTCAGGCCATTCCCCCTTGTCTTATGAAAATACATGTTCTTATGAAAAGTCCCTCTCCAATCTTCTTGCAAGTCCCCTTTAGGTACTAGAAGTCTGCTGTCTCTTCTCCAGGCTGAGCAACCCCAGCCCTATTAGTCTGACTTCAAAGGAATTAAATGCTGAACAGGAGAATTTTCATGTTCTGGTCTAGTGCAATTGCAATGCCTGCTCAGTATTAGGGAAAAGAAAAAAAAAGCGTCAAAGCTGGTAAGGTTTGGAAATTCATGGCTTTGTTACAGGTATAATAATCTATATCAGAAAGCATCTCTCTGTGAATCACATTTTCAGGCACTTACGATAACAGCAAATCAGGAACCCAGAAATAAACTTATTGAAGATGTTGCACCACACACACACAAGTGGAACATCTGGATGTAAATGTCACTGTCTATGGTGCATCCTTCCCCAGAGAGACTATAAACATTTAATTTTCATCACATGAACAGTCAGATATAAAAGCACCATTACCCTTGAAGGTTCATATATGGTAAACTAAGAAATTAAAAAAACTGCTCTTCAAAAGAATTACACATACAGATGGAATTTGTGGATCCAGTACATTCTCACAAGATCTTTCAGTTTTGTCTGGGAGTTTGTCTTAAAATATGGCTTGGTGCCAAAGCTAGTGGCAGGTATTTATGGTACTCAGTTAACTTGGTTCCAGCTCTACCCTATATCCCATCTTTGGCTGAATGGTTATTTCTGTACCCAGTTCCTCATCTGTAGAAGCGGTGTCATGTATCTTTCCCCTCACAGAGTGTAAGTTTCTCTGCTCTGTCTTTTATGATGAGTATGGAGGATGCAATCTTGTTTAGTGCCTCTGAGCTTCCACAGTATGCAATTATCAATGTTAATGTCTCCAAATTGAGGAAGTCATTGGATCTAGCAGACTGCTTTGTTGTTTGTTTGTTGTGTAATTATCAGCATTTATTACAAGCAGGTATGTCTAATTTTTCCAGCTCTCAGCAAGCTGACTACAATGATGGTATTATGGGTTAGGTTAAACTGACTGGAACTGGTGAGTGAAATGGCTGCCCTTCTGTTATGAATAAATGCAACAAACACAGAGCCAGAATAAAAAAAGAATGTAAAAAGGACTTGTTCAGTATGTGAGCTCTGGATTTGAGCTGCTCCCAGAGGAGCTGAAAGCATGGAGCTTTGGTGGGATTTCCCAGGGTATTGTTTAACCACGTGCATGCAGTGTTCTTCAGTGAGCAAATTGCAGGTGAGAGAGAGACACAGAAAACAATAAAATTGGAAATATGGTCCAAAAAAATATATGCAAGACAGAAAGCATTTAAGAAGTGTCAACAGAAATCAAGAGCAAGGAGCAAAGAATCACCTGCTGTACCCAGAGATGCTGGGCTTCTGGCCAGCCCACAGGAGTACACAGGGTTGTATCAAAGAGCCTGTCCTTGGCTGAAGTGCTCCAGCAGTTACATTTCACCAGAAAAAATGTTCTTGCTCCAGCACACTGCTGTGTACCCTCTCTGTGGTGCAGATGGGAGGCTGAAGCTACCCTCATGCTCTCCCTGATGAACTCCTTGCAAATTTATAATCAGTCTGAAACGAAACCTAGACAGGAAGCATTTTGTAAAAAATGAAATCCCTTCATACCTAGACATATCTAGGGGTGATAATGTTTGGAAGGGAGAAATATCATTATTCAAGAGAATACCTGGCCATCGCGTCTTGTCCTCCTGTATTTCCCCTGCTTTAGTACAGGTGCTACGGCTCGACAAAGACACGTCATGTGCTCCCAAGCACAGAATCATGTTCTCAGGTGTGCAGGCAAACCACCCGGACCCAGAGCAGCCCATAGCCCCTGGACAGCCGCCAGTCTAGAGCCAAATCACAGCGACTGTGTGGTGCGATGTGGTGGGAGGCCCTGGGGAAGCAGGGAGGGAAATGAGCCGTGCGTGACCCCGGTGCTGGTGTGTGTGGAGCCGGGAGGGACTGGGTGCATTGCCCGGGGGGCCGAGGGCTCGAAAACAAGCCCTGCTGTTCGGAGCGGACACAATGGCTCCTTTGTTCGCCGTGGTGGGAAGGAGCAGCTCGGTGCGGAGGATGCCGCGGGGAGGGCTGCCAGGTGGCAGGCAGGGCCACCGCGACGCCCCGCCCGACACAGGGCTGCGGCCAGCGCGCAGTGTAGGGGAGAGAGAGAAAAAAAACCAGCCCTTTAGAAGGAAATTCTCCAAGAAAATGTGCAAAAAGAGGCACTGGCACTGTTTGGAAAACCAAGGCAATGTTTCACTTGATCTCAGTAGTAGGAGAAAGCAGAAAGTGTTTATTGTTCATTCATACGCTGAGGGTGGTTTGGCTGGGGGAGGTAAACCAGGCTCTGTGCAAGTTTATATAGGTTACTGTGCCAAGAGAAATTACGAGGTGCCGCAGAAGGGCAGTCTGGGGAGGTGTATGGTCCTGACCTTAATAAAGGCAGAGGTTATTTGTGTGCCACGACAGGTAATTCCTGCATGCCCTTAATTTTGCAATAAGGAGTACAATAAAGTTGAGATGGCTAAAGTATGATCTTGGAACGCACAGTGAGGCAATTTTTGTTGCACAGTTATTCAGCTGAAATGGGTTAAAATGCTTCATGTATAGTAGACACCAGTCCTAACATTTGCACGCACTAAAGAAATAACCTCTTGTTCACACACTTCCTAAGTTTGATACAGGAAAACAACATCACAAGTATGGATTGTTCATGCAGGTCAAGGTCTGAACTGCAGGAAACAATATCGGATTTTGAAATTGCCACTGGTGATGCAGAGTAGCCATCCAAAAGCACAAATGAGAACGGATTTCAAAGTTTTCTTGGCTGAAAACAGATGGTTTGAGGAAGTATTTGGTGCTGGACTTACTTTGGCCCCACTAATGTTTTGCTTGATTACTGCAGTCAGTTCAAAAATTGTATCCTAAGCACAGGGTAGATTGATAGAGAGAAGAAAGCCCCAGTTCATCCTATATAAATGTTACCAAGGTTGTATCAAGGGTGCTTAGACAGTTGCTTGGCTGTTAGAAAATATGCAGAGGGGTATTTCCCCTGTGAGTTTTATCCCGCCCTTTGTGTTTCTACATGCCGTTAGTGCCATGGCTGTATCAGGGTGTTACAAATTCCTCCCCCTTTAATCACAGCCAGTGTTTTTAAGGCTGTCGCTCTGGGGCCAGTTTCTGATCTCTGGTGTGATGAAGGAAATGTGAGAAGGGTTTACTGCACCACCCAGGGTTTGCTGCTGCACAAGCAAAAGGAGGAGTGGGAGGCAGATGGGCAGAGACTGTCAAAGAAAGATTTAAGGGGGAGCAACAGCTAAAAAAAACCCCAACAAAACAATGAGTAAGAATAAAACATACAGCAACACTTCTTTTTTTATGCATAGTGTTTTGTTTAAGTCTCTTGATGATGTTTTGTGGGTGCTTCCTCCTGTTCTTATTTTTTAGTCTATTACCATAAGAGCAGGTCATGTAAGGTTTTCAGGTCTCTCTGATACAGGCGCCACTTAAAAAGTTGACTGAATATTCTACCCTGTGCTTCTGTGTATTTTGCTTCTCTGCACACACTTTGCTCTGTGAACAGCAGTTAAAATTCCAGTGAGCTGTCCTCCCATTAAAATACCTTTAATGTTTTATTGGGATACCTCCTACTTGAAATGGTTTAACACATAAAGGTGCTTTGCTCATTTGAGAAAAAAATAAGCTATATTGCTGATGCAGAGGCAAGATTGTTTGGGTGGCTCTCCTGTAGGTTGCTCTTTATGCAAATGGTGCCTTGGGAACGGGCAGATTAACGTGTTTCAGGGCAGGATGGAGATGCAAATGTTGCATCTACTTGCCTGGGAGTGCTCTGCTGCAAGAAGGGAAACAAGCTCTCCTGCACATTGCTGACTTCTCTCTTTATGTCAGAGAGTTCAGTGAGTGTCCTGGAAAATAATTGCTCATTTATAGTAAGGAAGGAAAGTCCAATGTGCCTGTTCCTGAGCACTCTGTTTTCTTTAAGAAGAAAAAGTTTGAACCACCGTCTTGCTGAGGATGAAGAGGGGCAGAAAAGTAAAACTGGAAAAGGTGATGTAAACGAAAGAAACAGCAAAGAGAGCAGATGAGTCTGAATGTAAGAAAAATGTAAACCCACGCAGGTTAGTTCTCTTGAATTACTAGAACAGGCTTTTGTATGACTACTAAAACACATGGGTAGCTGCTGGATTAAAAGGGCATTTTCCAAGCCAGCCTAAGGAAAAAGAAAGCTGCACTTTGGTAAAGGGAGAAGAGACCAGACCATCCAAGCTGAGAGCAGAGAGAGGCAGAATCCAGCTCCAAAGATTGAGGATAAGCCTTGTCCGGGTTTTCTCAGCCCTTATTTTAATACGCTTGGTGACTGCAAGAATCTTTCTCTAAGTGTTCCTGTTGGGATTCTTGGTCTTGTTTTGGTTTGATTGTCTGCTTTGCTTTGATTTTTAAAAATTATTATTATTTATCAAAGCTTACTGATAGTGCAAAAAATGCTTTGTGTGTTCAAACTGCTGTGTAGATGGAACTGTGTTGCCAGTGTGCAGCTGCTGACACAATCGTGGTGGGATGCTTGGCCACTTGCCCTGAAGGGTCTCCTCCAGGCTCCTGCCAGGACTCCAGACACAGAGCTGGGATTTTTTTGTGGGGCAGTGTGACACGTTTGTCCTCACCCAGCGTGCTCCTCAAAAGGCAGTGGAACATGCTTCATGAATTGCTGAACATCTCAGGGGGAATCAAAGGCCCTGGAACCCACCTGAAGTCTCTGAAAGAACTGGAAGGTTTTTGGGGGTGAAACAGAGTTACCTGCAGCTCTGCTCCCTGCAGGACTCTCGGCAAAGGCCTGATTCAGTACCAGAATTCACTCTTAGTGTCTGTTTGTGCTCCACGGAGATGCCTGCAAGGGGTAGACTGAGCAGACTCCTGTTTCTCATGCCAGCATTTCAGCATGACAAAAGAGGGAACGGCACCTGGGGGGGTCTGAGGATAATTCCAACACATGGGTGTGCGTAGAAAACCTTGTTGTAGCTACCAGTAACCATGGCACAGATTTTCTGTTTGCCGCCCTTACACAGCATTTTCTTTGTCACTGTATTAGTTTCCAAACAACTTGCTGTTATCCTGGTTGTCAGTGTACCCATGGACTGCAGCAGAAGATTAAGGGAGGCGTAAAGAAAGACTGAGACACCACAGGTATTGCAAAGAGCTAATGGGACTTCCTTCATTGGAAAGAAAATTCTTTTACAGCCCCATTGAAACGGCTAAGCCCTTTTACTCAGCCTCTCTGCAAGGAGAAAGATGTTGATCCTCCCTTCTGAATGTATTATCCCAAATGGTACCTGTAAACCAGTCCTCTGCCACTGCCATTTTGACATGACTCTGTAATAAGTATCTTTAGAGCAATATAATTGAAATATTATTGCTGCTTCACTTATGAGTTTAGTTAACAGCCTGCTGCACAACTGAAGTAAACTTTCAAGTCTAAGCTCTATGGTACAGGCTTGCTATGCCTGCCTAATTTAATCAAAATGTCTGGAAAACTGTCAGCATCTGAAGAACAAAATGCCATTTGCTACTGTGCAAGAACTCTTACTGGAATCTCCTTTACTACTACTGAAAGAGAGCAGATATTCAGCTCTTCCATTTGCCCTCCCTCTCATCCGTCCAGAGGAGGACAGTCCATTTCCTCCACTGATTGAATTGAGTGAAAATTCAATTTGAGAAGGAGAGTGGAACTGAAGATTTATTTTGATATGTAAAAGTCTGGGGGTTTACTTGTTCATTTTGGTTTGGGTTTTTTTTTTTTGTTTTTTTTTGTATGGATGAGGAGGGTCCTCTGAGGTGTGGTGGCTACTTGGAGCAAGATTTGTCAGAATATGGGCTGTCCATCATCCAGGCTGGAGAGCTGGTAAGGCAGACAGGGAATATGAAGGCTTGAGTGCTGCAAAAGGGGGTGAAAGTAATTGTGCCTAGAATGAATGGGCCATCATTCCTAAAAATAAATAGCTTTCCACATTTTCTCCAAAATACTATCCAGAAAAGTAAATGGAAAAAGTAATAGGGAAGGGAATACTCAGCGCCCATGTTCTACTTGAATCAAATTTTCATTTGCAGAAAAATAGGAGAGGAGACAAAAATTATGAAAGCATGGCATGGTATGTTAGGTACCTCAGAAATAATGAGTGATTAGATCTGAGCTGTTGAGGAAAGTTAAAGGAGAAAGTTGCTAGTGAAGCACCAAATATCTGGTTTATCTTTAAACCATATTTTTGAGGCCTTGCTGAACAGTATTACACAAGGTATTCAATACAAGCTAATTTGCTCAACAGGGAAGTCTCAGGTGGAATTATGAGAACACTTCTGGAAGTAAAATGATGATATCCTTCCTTCCCAGCCTCCAAATTTCAAAGAGATCCATTTTTTCATAATTAAGAACTGAAGACACCAAAACATGTTTGTTAGCTCATTGTAATCATATGGGACTGTAAATAATTCTAGGCCAGCTGTGAAACGGAAGAAGAGATCCAGTCGCCTGGGACAGATGGACACACCAGTCTGCTGTTTTGGTGGCACGGCTCAGGATTTCTGGACTGTGAATTTACAAGCAGCCTTGGCTGTCAATTTAAAACTAAACTAAATGAAGCTGCTGTCTGTGAAAATGGCCAAACAAAGCACATTCTGAATGGTTGGAATAAAAAGTATTGTTAAAATTTTGAGGAATAATTCATTTGGGGTTTGTTTTTGTAGTTGTAGTTGATTTGTTTGGTTGGTTTTATGCTAGTATTAAACAAGAGAGCATGGACAATAATTTCTTTTCATTCTACTTCTTAAAATTATGTCTGTTTGCTCTGGCAATGTTCTAGTTAACTGAAAACCCAGCCTGAGCAAGACTCCGCACAGAAGATGGTTACAAAAAGGACTCCAAAGGTGGCAGTATCCTTTAGGCAGCAGTGAGAAAAGGTAATGCTGACACCTTTCTTGCACCAGGCTCATGTGTCAGCGATCAGGGAAGCCTGGGACAGTGTTTCTTATTAGGTTTCTGTAATATGATGCACACTCAGATAAGCAAGACACTCTTTTTTTTTTTTT
>VYXC01006220.1:606024-688364 GCA_013397175.1 Platysteira castanea
TGTGCCTACATCTCTTCTGAGCAAGGAAGAGGGAAATCTAGGGGAGTCTGGTGGGATTTCTGTCCTCTTCTCTTTTAGGGCCAGAGACTAGGAATTAGAGAAGACTCTAATGGGAGACAGTGACCAGGAGCAGCCAGAGGTACTTGTGTAAGCACACGTTCTGCCATGTACTACCTTAGAGTGAGTCTCTGCCAAGATCTACTTACTGATAAAACTCAGCCTTCTACATGTCTTGAAAACAAGGATTAGAGGATTAGGGACATGATGCTGGAGGCAAGTCTGGAGTTCAGATAGAGATGTGTAGCTATTCTGAAGGAAAGGGAAGAGCAGCTGCATGGGCTGCCCAAAGTTTGGCCAACAAAAACACCTACAGCATAAACTGTTTAATGAGGAGGGTGACCACCCAGAAAAGAGGAACTTATCATTTAATGGAGTATATTGATCTTGAAATACAATCACTAAAACAAACAAACGAAAAAAGCACTTGGTGATGGAGGAGGGAAGACATGCTGCAGGCAAAGAAGACATGGAATTCCCATCAAGGATATAAAGTGATGCTGAGTTTGTGAAGAGAAAACATCACTGACAATTGATGTGACTGCTTGGCAGTCTCAGTGACAAAGGACAGCTTGACTGAGAAAGAAGGAGATTTCTGTGGTGTTATAGGGAGCTGCAGCCCCCAACATGAAAGCCAGAAGAGCAGCAAAATCTAAGAGAGTCTTTGAACTAGAGGGTTCAGAGTAGGACCACAAAGATGATCAGAGAGCTAGAACACCTCTGCTATGAAGACAACATGAGAGAGATGGGGTTCTTCATCCTGAAGAAGAAAAGGCTCCAGGGAGACCTTACAGCAGCCTTCCAGTACTTAAAGGGGGCCTAAAAGAAATCTGGAGACAGAATGGTTCAAGTCCAGGTTGGACAGGGCTTTGAGCAACCTGGTCTAATGGAAGGTGTCCCTGTGCATGGCAGCAGGGTTGGAACTAAATGATCTTTATGGTCCATTCCAACTCAAACCATTGTACGAAAATGAAATGTCTGAACTTTTAGAGGTGGATATGGTCACATTGGGAATGTAAGCAAAAATCTCAGTAAATGGAACACGAGAATCTCCACAGCCTTCTTCTTCACCTGGGCCACTCCAATGGCTCAGACGTCCATGGCTGACCTGAAAGAGGAAAGGAGACCCTACTGAAACAGGAAAGAGGGAGTGTGTGTGTGTGTTTGTTTGTTTGTATGTGTAAGAGTTTTCATGCATAGAAACTCTTCTTGCACGAGAGTTTTGGTGCCTGGGTAATGGGGCCATATCCTGGAGACACTGGGAGGGGCAGCATGGTTTGATAAAGCTTGTGATGTGATGTGCAGGTTTCAGGTGTGGGTGTTGGGCAGCTGGTGAGAGGATCCATGCTGACCAGGAGATGCTGTAACAATGAAGAGCTGGTAGAATTCAAGATCTGTATTTTGTGACATGCTGAGCATCATACCTGTGCTATACACAGCAGTGCTCTCTGTTGTCCCTCCTTCCTGGAACTCTCTATCATGGGAAGTCAGCATGTACTCTGGCTTTTAGTTCTGTAAAAGCCCTCTCTTTCATTTTGGGACTTCTCTGAACACTGTTTCACAGATGTGATCACCTCTCTTAAAACTACAGGCTCTTATCCTTTTTTAAGAGAAGTAACTGTCCCCTCCTTTGGCACACTCCTGCTGCCTACCTAGGGGGTTGCGTTGGTGCTGCCCAGAAATGTGCTTGAATACATCGAGAAGATTTTCTCACTCATAAGTAACAGGTTTGTCAGTGTAATTTCTTCCTTATGCCACCTAAACACGAGCTTGAAGTATTCAGTCTGTTCCTAACAAAACTGATGTCAAATTTGTGTATGTTAGATTACATGGGAGTCTCTGCTGACTCTTCTTAATGTATCTCCACCTGTTCCTCTGCTATCC
The DNA here is from genome assembly GCA_013397175.1 of Platysteira castanea. Classification (NCBI taxonomy): domain Eukaryota; kingdom Metazoa; phylum Chordata; class Aves; order Passeriformes; genus Platysteira; species Platysteira castanea. The sequence continues at coordinate 607,966 of VYXC01006220.1, forward strand.
CAGGGAACAAGAGAAAGAAGAAGAAGTGGGATAACTTGAGTAAAGCAAAACAAAGGATAATGCAAAACTTCTGTATTTACTTGGCTTCTGCCAACTATGTTCCTGCTCCTCAGACCTAGTTCTGCCTCTCAGCATTAGGTTAAACAAGGGTTAAAAACTGCCTCTGTTCTGGAGTCACTGTTTAGGGCATCCCAGGAATGCTGGATCTCATTAATATTTGTACCACACCTGCCCACAACTCGGTCATGGTCTGGTTAAAGCTGTAGATGGGACACGATAGACGCAGCTGCTGGGGCGTGATACGCACACAGCGTGTTCCCGTCCTTGGGATGGAGACAGTGTGGAAATGAAGGAAACTATCCCTTCCCATACTGCACCCTCAAGTTCCTCTCATGTAAAATATTTCCATTTGGAAAATGCCACCTTGCAATTGAAATGAGACCTTAATTTAGAAAAATACTGGTTTCCAAGTTGCCCGTGGGCAACCACTGGGCAAAAGTAGCTGTGAAAGTGGTACCACTTTCCATTTGACTGTGGATCCTGTGTGCGTGCTGGAGGTCTGCTCCCAGGAGGCCCCACACCCACCACCCTTGATTATTTTGGGATGTGGTGAGGGAAGGCTGGAGACTGGTGAGAGCTCACTGAACACACAGGGACTCTCTCCTCCCTCCAGCTGGTGCCTGGCGATGCATTCCCACAACAAAATTCTTAATTAGAAACCTTTTGCCTCGGGAGTCAGTATATGTGGAGCTAAACTTCCTGGCTTCAGTGAAGTTTCACTTTCTTCCCTAATGATTTGTTATTTTCTTTCTTCAAACAGGTGCTAGATACACTCCCTTCTCATGTGCCTAAGCTGTGTCTCATCAGCACGGGTGAGTGAGCTGCCTGTAAGGCACTGCCCACTGCTCTGCTGCCTTTCACTGTGGAAACTTGTGGGAGTGTAGGGGAGGCTTTCTGTACCTGCCATTGTACGATACAGTACATTCTTCTAAGATTAAACATTTACTGGAGAAAAGTTGGGCTACTGTTGCAGGAATCCATACACCTGCTTCACTTAGCAAAGTGCAGTATGGATGAGCCTGCCAAGTGCTGCTCCTTGACAGGAACCAGGAGCCACACGAGCATGTTGGAGCCCTTGGATATCTGCACATCTTCACAGTTCTTAAGGGATTTGATCTGATTTTTGTTATTGGCTTTACTGCAATTGCAAAGTGCAGGGACTCCTCTTGCATACAGATCTAATTAGGCAGAAATGTAGAAAAACCATGAACGAAGCCTTTTTTCCCCCAAAAATCTGACAATCCAAAGCATGCCATATAATTAAAAGATATTTAGAAAGCCCTAGAAAGAAATGACGAAGGATGGAAATTGCTGTCACATTTGCAACCTGTATTTCAGGCCACATGAGATAAAAATCTAAGAAAAAATTCTGGACTTTGAATATTTAATTTCTTTTCTTTAGATAGGAAATGTTCAGGTACCAGCTTTTCACGTAGGCAAAGGCAATGTTATTGATACACACTGATATTGGAACCTTATGCTATGTCTTTTTTTCTTGAGCCCTAGTGTTTATGAGGACTAACTGCAACACATATTGGACAATTAGGTCATAAATAATCAGAGTTTCACATCTGAGTATTATCAGGCTTTTCCATACAGACAGAAACTGCAGCTGATTGACAGCTGTCCCTTCCCAAACAACAAAACTACTTCGTATAATAAAGAAGGAAAATTTTCTTTTTTTTTTTTTGTTAAAACAAAGAAAGAGAAAATTAGAGATCTTGCCATTACCTCGTTTATAGACATACAGAAGTTTTTGGCAGTTTAGTAACTGATGTAATGTTTATTCTTTCAATGAACTATTTTTAAACTGGTTGTTAGGCCATAGTTGTAATTCACGTGAATACCAGGAAAATCAGAATGGCTGCAGCACCTCTTCAAGACCACGAGGTACTGAACTGTGCCTACAGCTCTGCACAGCTCATTAAAGTGCTTCACACTGTGCTTGTACACTGAGCAACACAGGCAGGAGAAGTGACAGGTGAATTTTAAGATCACTGCAATGCTTAGAGTGATCTGCAGCTTTACCTGCTGAAACCTGCGAATGCTGGTTAAGTACACCCATCAGAGCAGCCTCCCCGGCTCGCCATGCTGATGGCACTGGCTCACTCTGCCACGGTACTGAGCACAGACCTGGTGTTTTACTTTCCAAGGCCTCCTCACAGCTTAAGCTGTTTGTACATTGCAAAGCTGGAAGAGCTAAGCCAGGCAGATTCTCAGCAAGGCACACTAATACTAAATAGAAGTGACATTTTCTACCAGAAAATAAATTGTTCTTCAGGAGAACACAGATTATTTTGGAAAATAAGTGAATATTTTCCTCCAGAATAATCCACCCACTCAGAGAAATCCTTGTTTCTGCTGTTGTTTTCAGCTGGTGCTCCCACATCTCCTCCTCTAAACATCTCTGGTCACTCCTTGCCATCCAAGGGAACACTTGTGACCCAGCAGTTCCTTGTGCTCTGTTTCCCACGGCACAGTGGCAGTGCCAAGCCCCAGCTGTGACAGGAGTGTGCCCCATCTGCCGGCTTTTTCCCTGCAGGTTTATTTTCGTGTGTAGGGGTAAACGCTGTTTTCCTCTGCAGAAGAGAAGAACCTGTGTGTGGGCTGCTGCGTGTGTCACGGCGGAGCAGCTGGCAGGTGGTAACTTGTTTATGCGCAAGAAAGAGAGCTGATCCTGAGCTTTCCCTGCCACCCCAGCTGCTCCTAGGCTGGGGCTTGCCTGCAGAAACAGGGTGAGAGTCAGACCTGTGAGAACTGGAAGCTGTCAGGGGAGAGAGGGGGAGTGGGCAAGGATGAATGAGGGCTGTGGTTATGCACTTGGGACATGCAGGACTGTGAGGATCTGTGGCACAGATAAAGAGGGGAGTTGAAAAGTTTTGTGCTGATTTGAGTAAACCAGTGTAGACAGACTAAGGGGGAACAGAGGACAGGCAAAGTCATTGTTCTACACAATAACTTCCAGCCATGCCCTGAACTGACCCGGCTCCTACATCTTCTCTGTTTTTGGAAGAAGGCACAAACCACACCACAACTGCCTCCCAGTCTCCTGCACCCATCCCTACAGCTGTGGGGTCACCTCTGCCAGGCAAGGGGAGAGCTACAGAAGTGTCCTTGGGCTGTCCCTGCTGCCTGTTTCTTGCTCAAACATGGGGAAGAGCTGGTGCCTTCACATTCTCCTGGGGATGGACACATACTTATATTCTGGCTTTGGCTGCCCATTAGAGTGGGAGTTTCCCGGGGTACAAGACTTATCCTTGCCACCTCCCTGGTCTGCTAAAGGTCTCAACTTTATTTCTGAGGCCTTCATCCGAGTATAATGTTTTTCTCACTGCTGGCAGTGGCTGGAAAATTATAGTTGCCACTGTAATCAGCAGGAGTTGGAGATACTCAGCACTTCTCTAGATGGACCCTGAGGCGTGGGATGCCTAACTAGGGAGTCTGGAAGTCAGACATCTGAACCTGAGCTGGTCACCCTAGTCACTTATTTATACATAAGATAAAGCTCTCATTTCACATGTTTTCCTCTGGCACAGAAGACCCAGGTGGTTCAGCTGTTAAGTGATTTATACTGCAGCCACCAGTGAGTTAAAGTCTCCAGAGATGATGAGTTTGGCAAAATTTACTTTGATCTTTCATCAGACTGGTGAAGTACCTTTGCAGGGAAGGCTGGCCTCACAGTCAGGTGCTCAGGAGTGCATTGCATTAAACTGCCTCTGCTATTTACTGCCCTGCTGACTGACGGCAGAGAAGACACATGGTGATTTCTGCTTTGGTTTCCTCAGTTGCACAACACCCTACTAGTTCTTTAGGATTACAGGAGCTGAGTTCTTTGATGTTGCAACTCGAGGCTATTGTAGGTTTGGTTTGCTCTATGGTTTTAACTCTTCTGGAAGGCTCTGTGAGTTTCCATGCAGATTACAAGAGCAGGATTACTTCAGGAACCCTCCTCATTGATGAGAAAATGCTCTCAGCAGGCCTTGCCTCTTCAGGCAGGAAAGACAATAGGTTTGCTTGGTGGTATCTGAATGTTTACCAGGTATTCTAAATTCATTAAATGAAATGGAATGGGGCTTTTAGTAGTATTATTAGCAAGACGACTATAATTTAAGAGAGTAGGAGAGTGCTTCATTTCCTACCTTTAGTAATAAACGGAAAATAAAACGTAAATGTCAAGTGGTAATATAGCAGTGTGCTTAGCAACCAGATGATCAAATGTTAGGAAAATGCCAACAGCAGTAAGTCAGAGCTGCCTGCTTGTGTGTTTGTGTGCATGTAAATAATCTTCCTTCCTCAACTAGGGTCTAAGTGCTGGCAAAGGTTATTTTGCTCCCTTTCTAATCAAAAAGATTAAAATACAGCAGAGAGACAATATAACAGAAAGGCAGCCCTGAAATCTCCAGATACAGTAATATGCCTTAATATCAGCACGGCAATCAAAGTGGTATTAGGCAGGATAGAAATGTGACAGACTTTTCATACTCTTCACAAGGCTGAAGTTGGTATGAAGAGGGGGTATCTGCTAAGCATGACATTATAAGCAGTGCCCTTAGGCTTTGAGATATTAGGTCAGTTACGTTTGTGGGGATTTAGATAAAAGAAGTATGTGAAGGGACAGCCTTGCACCTTAGGATGTTTGTGAGCCCTTCATATCCATTAGAAAATCTTGAGGCAAAGAAAAGGCTCTCCTAGGGTTTGAAGAAAGTTTGTTGGGCACATCATGAGGAAACAAGGGAATTCTTTCACGAGCTATCCAAGCTTTAGTGCTAGGTCATGGTATGGACTTATTAACCACTTTTCCCCCGCGTTCATGTTTTCCTGACTATACCATATTACATTTCTTTCCTTTCTCAAATATTTGTAGTGTTACCAGTTCTTTCTCATATACTCTTAAGATTTTTTCTGGATTTTTTTTTCCCTGTAAAATCAGCCTCTCTAGGGCATTATACAATTTTTGTTGCTTTTCCCTGAAATATCTGTATTTTATCAATATCTTTTTGAAAGTAAGCTACCAGGTCTTACTGTGGTATCTGCTCTCATGTGAGCAGTAACTATTGCTGCTATCTGTGGAACAGCTGCATTTCATAAAGCAAAGAGATTTTTTTCCTTCCAACCATTTCAAGCAACCTGCAAACACCAAAGGACTGAGCTACTCCACAAGAAAGCTCTTCCTGTGGGGTCGTGTCTAAGTTTTATTAATGAACATACAGCTAGATGCGTGATGCTAGGAAGCCATAAACATCTATGGGCATCACAAGTGAAAAAGGGTCCCAAGCTTTTTCCCAGATAGCATGGAGATTTCTGGAAAACCTGCTATAAAGGTAACACAGGTAGAGTGCCTGCTGCTGCACTGCTTCCCAGTGCAACCACTCACTGGTTTGAGGGGTTGGTTGGCTGAAAGGGACTGGGAAATACAGCGCCCTGTTTAGCTCCTGGTAACTGTTGCATGGATTAAATTTTGCTCGGCACGTTCTGCCTCGCCCTGCCCCTCCTCCTGCATTGATTTTCTTCATGTGGGGTAGGAGAGCTTTTGTTCACCTGGGAGCGAAAACCCTGGCCTCCCGCTGCCCTGCCTGCCTTGGATCTGAGCCCATGCACTGCCTGCCTCCTTCCCATTTCAGCCCTCTTCCTCAAAGGAAAGCCCAGGGATACCAGCGCTGGTTTGTGCTCTTATTCATCACCAAAATAAAAGCCAATGCTCTCACTGACTGCACTGAGCACAGAAAATGGTGTTACTTTAGGGTGGCTGCCTTTTTTTTTTTTTTTTAGGAGTTATATGATTGATTGATTGATTGATTGATTGATTAATTATAGTGTCCTCTGTGTTGTCTTTACATCCAGTTGGTTCCAAGTGAAGGCTTGTGTCATGAAAGTACAGGTATCATCTGTCAACCCAAAAGGAAGCCTGAGACCACGAGTACCTAACATCTTTTTCAGTCTTTCATCTCCCCTGCGCCTGTGCTGAAGGCTGTACTCTTTGGTAATGATTAGATCTAGGCAGGAACTGGATTACTACTCTTAAGAGAAAATCCCAGGGTTCCCAAACCTGCTATTTGTTACTAAATTGACTAGAATAAAACAAAAAAAATTTTTTTTTTGAAAAAAAAGGAAAGCAATCAAAAGGGAAAAAAAATAAAACTGTTCTTACTTTGATGGTTGTCTTAAAAGTTTTGAATATATGAATTTTAAAAGCTTAGAAAAGTTTTAGAAATCATTTTGTAAATGAAAGAGCATATGCTAAAGAAAAAGAAAAGAGCAGATGCTACTTCTAAAGACAGTGTTTACATTCCAACTTTTTCTCAAAACAAAGCTGCCATTCCTTTTAAAGAACATTTCCCTAAGCAAAATCTCTTGCAAAGTAAGCGGTCAGTGTCTGTTAGCTCACTTCTCCCACCCGTGTTTTGGTTTGCTTAGCTCCCCTAAAGCCTTCTGGGGTGCAAAATCAGCTAGAAATACCTTGCACATGGACTACTACATGGCATACATGGACTTACTTTTCTAAGTGAGTGCCATGAAGCCATTGGTAGGGGTTTTTTCATGTAAGAGGTTGAACCTGAGTTGATTGACAGGCTTTTGGGCCAAAATTGCGCTTTGGCAATTTTGCATGTAAAAAGCCCGTGCAAGCGCAGGAGACTTCTCTTTGTTTCTGGCCTCAAGTGCCAAGAGGTGGCTGAAGGCAGAGGGCCCCAGGCCCAGGCCCAGGTCCGGGCCAGGGCCCCCCTTGACCCCTTGGCGCGGCCGTGGCGTGGGGCCGGCCCTTCCCTCCCTGGGGGAGAGTGGTTCCCGCTCTGCAGGCAGCGTGCGACCGAGGCCACGTGCCCGGGATGATCTGAGGCCACTGAGACCCTGCACGGGAATGGTGGGGCCGCCGGGGCACCCTTGCATCCAGCACAGCTCTCACCAAAGCCGAAGAAACACCACACACTGCAGCCAAGAAAGACATCTTTGCTTTCAAGTCAGCGAGGAAAGAAGAGAAAAGTAAAGTCGTGTGGGACGAAGCTGAACACGGCGACCCCAAGGTCAGAAATAGAAGGGAAAGGACGAGACCGCATAGGAAGGCAGCTGGATGGCGACAGGAGAGGAGGGCCACTGCGCTTTCGGTGCGGAGCTTAAAAATGCTTCTTGCAAAGCCATAGAAAGAACTTTTATCCATTTGGAAAACTTGGGGGGATGAGAAATTCTTGTGCAGCCCGTGACTTTAAAGAACAGCCCACGCCAGGCAACATAGAAGTTGTGAGAAGCTGCTAGAGATTTGAAGCAGAGAACCTTTGCTTTTAGGCTGAGATAACTCATCCTTAAAAGATTAAAACCCCATTTTCTCCTATGGCCCATGACTTGGCAGTGTGGGAAAACTGCGAAAGATTCATGGAAAAGATATGTTTTTCACTTCAATAGATTGTTTCTCTGGGCGGGACTGTTGGTTTGTGAAAATTCTACAGCACTGTAGAAGAATCTCTTTTCCTTAAGCATAAATAGACTCCTAGAAAAGGTGCAACTCTGACCAAAATGCCATGTTCTTGTTTTGTTTTCACTCATGAAATACTTGTGTTAAAGGAGGAGACATTGGGAAAGAAAGGTGTCTAAAGGTTTGCTTTAATTTCTTATAATGTCTTTTTTTTCATTCTGTTAGTAATAAAATTTCCTTTATATTGCAACTGTTTAAGTGTGGACCTTGTTTTGCCCCGAAGTTTCTTTACATTTTCCTCAATAAATCCATGCACCCCTTATGCACATAATTGGATTTCACGTGTTTGGCGTTTAAACCAGCATCAAACCACGACATGTAGCTAGATTTTTTGTAGCTGAAGGCTGCTGGCACAGGTTGTTGCAGGCTGTGGAAATGCTGCACTTGGGGCATGGGCAGCAACAGCAGTCTTGGCATGGTCCTCAGTGGGGACATAATGGAGACACAGTGTTGGCTTGCTTGCTAGAAACCAGAGAGGGAATGGTTTTTAATGAACGTTATTACTAAAAATATCAGACATTTAGAGAAAAAGTAGTCTATGAAACCTATATTATTTTCTTCTTCCACAGAGTTTATGCAGGGAGAATGACTGTGGCTTTATTTTGCTGTTGCTACTGTTTAGTACCGTATCACCAGCAGCAAAAGACTCTGGTGAAATGCACGTTTCCTGTATTGATTTCCATTTAAATATTTTGAATCCAGATAATGACCAATTTAGGTTACAATGATCTGAAAACTGCAAATATAGCTAACTAACAGAATGATGAATTACTTGATGAAAAGAAGCACATTAAAAGTCCTCTAAAGTCTTTGACTCTGAGTGTGTAACTACAGATCATCAGGAGCATCCTTTTGGTGTCTCCTGTTGGTGACCAGTGCAGTGTACATGCTGAGTCCTGTGTGACGCTGTCGTGTTCTGCTGCCTCAAGTGAAGTGAAATTTTGGCCCTGTCAGTACCGATCCGATCTGGTCTGAGCTACGATGCAGCAATTCCCTCACCTTCACAAACCTGCACTTGGCACAGGTCTGGATCCACAGCCCGGGTAGGGTGACTCTGTGTAATTGATGTGTAATTGATGTGTTAACTATTAGGGGGTACAGATCATGGCATAGTCTCCAATTTGTTGCAAGAACTTGGATTCAGGGAGGAAAAGCGAGCTAAACAGGAAGCTTGGAAATTTTGTCCAGACATTGAAGTGGGGAAGAGGTTAAAGCATCAAAATGTCTGGACTGCTGATATAAGAGAAATTCCTGGAAGCCTGAACACTGCTGCTTTCTGCAATATTGTGAGTTATTTTTGCTGGTGTTTTTGCTGTTAATGCCACTTGTGCTCAATTAATAGTTAATTAATGTGAGTAAAACTGCAGTAGGGGAAAAACATAATAATGAGTCTGCTTGCTTTCTCCACTCCCAACAAAAAAATAATGCAAGCCATTAGCTTCTCCTTGATGATTTGAAAGCCCAAATAATGCATTTATATGTTCTTTGTGTGTTTGTGTGTATTAAATTATAAAATTTGTGTACAAGGTGGCTCTTAATGAAATAGAATTTTAAGGATTCATGACTAATTTTGTAGTTTTTTCCAAAATCTCTGTGGCTTTTATTATTTTCCTCTTGGATGTAGGAAGAAATTTTAGAGGAATTAGAAACAGCATTCAGTCTGGGGAACTTTTCTTAATGTACTTGCTGGCTCATGTTTCACAGCTCTGTTTTTTTGTGTATTTGTTTGGGTTTTTTCAGAAGATTTAAAGTGAATACAACTGATACTGACTTCCGACTGACAGTGAATGAGTTCAGTGCAGGTTTTTTTTCTGTCATTAATTTTAGCCAGTGATATTTTTGCCAAGATGTCTCTTCACTGCTCTCTAAATTGCAATTACTCTCCCGAATGGGAATAAATGTTGCCTGTACAAATTCTCCCATATGGTTTTATGTAGACTTAATTTAACATATTGATCTCATCTCACTCGAGGCTAGAAGTAGAGCATCTCTCATGTTCTCACATTTTAAAATTAGTTCTGCCAGATTCGCTGTGATTAATTTTTCAAGAGAATTTAACTTTCAGAAATAAGGGAACTATCAGAGGGTTCGTCTTAATGAAGCTGTTTCCATTTTGCTCTTCCATGACTGATAGGTTTTATCGTAACTAGTAAAACAAAAATGCTGTAATGAAAAAGGAACTTTAGAGAGAAATAATCTCTTAAGAGATTCAGTGTACCAGAATTAGCTCTCTTCTCTAGGAGGCTGAACATGTGAGTGTATACATATCATAACTTTTCAGAGGGTTTTTTGTCTTATTGCTATGTTTTGCACAGAACACTTCAACTGTCATTTAATCCGCTTGATATACTTTCTTAGGAAGATTAATAGATTCACAAAGTTCCTAAGAGGATTTAGATACATTCCTAATCACAGGCTAGAAGACTGGCAGGAGTTAGTTTTGAAAAATCCAGTTAGGCAATTTGATGAGACTGCAAGCATAGTTCTGCAGAGTTCATTCTCTGGTGTGTGTGTGTGTGTGTCTGTGTGTACGTGTGTGTGTGACTCTGCTGGGAAAATATTTTCTGTCGAAATGCCTGTGAGGAGCAGCTGGCTGTGTGCCTTGTACACGGGCTGCATCTAGGATGTCAAGTCCAAAGTCTGCCCCTCTGGTCTTTTTAATGGGATGGGGTACATATGCTGAGTGCTGTCAATCCAGGACCAGGGATGAGCAGCTCACAATAAGAGCCCACAGCCAGTTACAGAATTTTTTTCCAATATGTATGGTCAACTCTTTGGGGGAAAAAAAATTACCATCAAATGGAAAAGCTGTACAGTTAATTGTCAAAAAATGTCACTCTCTTGTGTTGGTTCCTTTGGCTGGACTGATGCATCCAGCCAGTCTGGATTGCAGCAGTAATGGACTCCTCTGCTGGCACCCACTTCATAGGCAGACAGGCTCACAGGGGAAGAGAGAGAAGAAAGGGAGGTTTCAGCATTAGAGGTGGAGGCATTTCTAGAGCCAATGCCTTAAAAAGAACTGGATTCTTCTATAGATGAAATAGTTGTCAAACTGCAAAAAGCTTTTGCATTCACCTATTCTGATCTTCCAGCTACCATCAAACCTGGACCTTCCTTAATTCCCATTTTGAGTCAGTATATTATAGCTCAGTATTTTTAAAAAAACGTTGAGTTACAGAGAAGCTAACAGAAAACCCGAGAATCTACTCCAGTATCTGACAGCACATAAAATTAAAACTTTTTATCTTTTTATTTTGTCTACCTTTGGGTTCCTGCCTTTTACACAGAATGGCTCTGTACCTCTTGTTCTGTATGGTTGGTATTTACAGTCAAATATATATTATAGATACATAGTGGGGTGGGACTTACTTGATAGAAATACAGAACTCTGGCTATGGATATCTGTGTTTAAAGTACATTTTCCAGTTCTTTGGTTGTGTTAACCTCTATTAACCTCTTCCACAATTGTAGGCATTAGAATTAGTCAGAGATCTCTAATAGCACTCACAACCCATTAAAAACACAGAGGCAAAATGCCATCTTTGATAGTGCCCCATACTCGTGTTGCTCACTGTGGGATTGTGCTCTCTCTTTCAGCTGGTTTCATCAGGGATCCAGCTCAGCTGATCATCCTCAGTGATACCCAATTTCTTATCAGAAATGCTCTTTCCTGGAAGAGAGGCTTTCAGGCTATGAGTCTGGCATGCATGCTTTGTTTCTAGATGTTTGACTTCAAGTTTTTTTAGCTTAATATTTGTATCTTATTCTCTCTACTCTTGTGCCCTGCCCCCCAGTTGCTCCCTTTCTCTGCTCTTCAGGTCGCTTGCATACTTGTGTCAGGATCAGTTTTTATACCTCCACTTCACTGCTAAAATAAAAGCAGAATCAATGTCTTCATGAAACTGTTAGAAACCCACCTCTTCAATTATGATATCTTGTTTATAGCACCCGAGCTTGTAGTTTTCAGTTTGGTGTTCAGTGTTGACTCTTTTTTCCTGCAATTTTTTTCCTGTGTTAAAATACCTTATACATACCTGAAGTTAATTTATCTGTGCTATTAATTTAACAGCCAAGCTTGTAATATCACAAAAAGGTAATACAATTTATTGGGCAAAATTGATTTTCCATAAATCTGTATTACTGGCATTACTTGTCTCATCTACTTTTACATCCTAATAACTGTCTCTCCTGTCCGATTATCAGTTATATTGACTAGGATTATTGCCCAAATGATGCAGTATTTATTTATTTTAACTTCCTTTGGTAAGTCTTGGCACAATATTAGGACTCTTTCCAACCTTTTGAACTTCTCTAATATTCATGAGCTATTGAAAACTGACATATTGTCTGATTTGTATAATTCCTTGACCAACACTCCTTGATATTTGGGTACATTACTTCAGGTTTAGATTTTTTAAAAAAACATTTAAATTTAGTTTACATTTAACTATTTATTATCCTTCTCAGTTATAGATGAAATAAAAAGCTTCTTACCAGCCTCTGGTTTAACTGTACCATCTGGCTTTCTTTTTTTTTATTCCAAATTGAAACTCAGCAAGGAACTTTTGTACTTTAACTTCCTAAGTAAAAGACACAAAACTATTTTAAAACCAAGATAGAAAATGGAGATGTAAGTCAAATAAAGTTATCTAAATAGCAGACATAAACAGAATATTTGTATAAACTTATAGAGGGATAATGAGTGTCCAAAAGTCCTGTACTTTTAAAGTCATCTAGTAGAAATCTGCTTGTATATCCTTGAAAAGACTTACACGTAGCCTTACATGTCAGAGACATCCTCATCAGGTTAGTGGAAATACAAAATACCCCACTTGCTTAATAACAAATGTGGATTAAAGCAGAGAGATTCTTTGCTGTGAGATACTGTTCCCAGCGAGAGAGAGAGAAAAGTCCCAGCAGGAGGGAAGTGTGGAAGAGTTTGGAAGTTTCAGTGTTTCCTGCCTGGAAGGGAAAGGACTCCTGGGGAACCTACCCAGCACTGATGGGCAGGAATGAGAGGAGATTAGGAAATGCTCCAGCCTCGTGGTTGATTCCCACTGAGGGGCAGGTGACGTGAACAACCAGGTTTGCAAAGGAAGGTGAATAATGGTATTGCAAGTACCAAGGAGCCCTCAGGGTGCATTGCAGCCTGCAATGTTCTTTGGATCAGCAGGGTAGGAACTGTGCTACTGCCACGTCTCCATTGTGATAAACACACAAAAATGACATCATGCAGCACCTGGAGGGGAATAATGTCGCTCTGCAGGTGCCTTTCCCAAGCCCTTGGATGTGCTTCTTGCAGGTCAGGTGCACAATTTAGAGGGATAAATAGATGGTGAGGAAGAGAGAGAGAGGATTCTTTATGGCTTTCTGTCTTCCTCATATGGCACCTCATCTTCCTCACCTGGACAACAAAACAGAAAACAGAGTAGTTTTGTCTTTTCCGCCCAGGAGCAGCATACTAGTGGAATAAAGCTTCTGCAGCCAAAGGTAAATTTGGTTTTGTAATAAAAATGGTTTTACCAAGAAACTCAGAAAACAGGAAATTAGACTTCTCCTGGAGACCAGCCCTTTCCTCCTCTTGCCCCAGATAATTTAAACATATTGGCCAATTCCAACCTTGTCTGACAGAAGAGATTTGAAGAATTAGGCTCCTACTGACTATGTCAAAAGAGTTGCTGTGAGGAGCCATCCCAGGTCTGATGGGAGCTGCAGCACACACACAATCCTTGCTAGCCATCAGAGAGCCCACACTGTTGTTTACCTTCAGGATGTGCAGCACAGTACACTGGGTTCCTGTGTACCTCACAGAACTGCTGCCTCTTGCTTTGTTTGTTTATTCCACATCCTATGATTCTTAATCTAAAAGATTAATGATGGAACAATTTCCTGTTTGTTCCTTAATTTACATCATTACCTAGACCTGAACACAAAATTGCACTGACCCTTTTTCATTAAAGCAGAAATCTTATTGATAAATACTTCTGAAAGTGTGTAGTTTAGTTTGTCTGTAAACATTTTTGGTGCTTGTTGATATTTATGCTACAGCACTCTACCCTGAAATGCTCTTGGGGAGGTGGGCTGGTCACTCATCTGCTCCACTGATGAGCTTTTTGGGATGAAGTGTGGGAGGGTTGTTTTTACTGATCGAAAGCTGATCTATCATCTGAAAGATTTTTAGAAAAGATGCTGTTACAAATGTGTTACAGTTTCTTTTTTAGTATTCATTAGCATCCCTGAAAAGAAAAGGGAGTTCAGATCACAAGAATCCCAGTCCCAAACACCCTCATGAAGACAAGCTGATTTGTTTTCAGGGCAAACGCTTATCTAGGTTAATTTCTTCAACTACGTGGAAACTATGATTTGTAAAACATCATAATGGAGCAGTTACAAAAGTCCTGTGAGCAAACACAAGCCACCTTTGTCCAGGCACGTTGTTAAAATGACAGCAGGGTCACCTGGACACCTTTTCAGAGGCAGTGAATTGGTGTGAACTACCAATATCGCATGAACACCTCCTGCATCCAGCTGTGGATGTGAGAGGAGGAAAGAGGGGCTGCAGGAGCCCTTCACATGGGCTGTGCCCTTCTCAGGGCTGAGCCCAGGCCTACTGCAATCCTGCACCTGCTGCAGACGCTGCCTCATTGGAATAGCGTCGTCTTTAGTCACACTGCACTTGTTGCATCTCCACTGTCACTGAGGCTCACATGCAAGTGGCTGTATTCCTTAGCAAGAGCACCAGTAAAAGTATTTTCTTACTTTCTCTGTAACTTATTTAAGGGAAAGTGACATTTCTTTGTATTCAAAGAATATTTGAATTATTATTTGTTTAAGCTTCACTTAAACCCTCGGGTACCTTACCCCCAATTTACTAAAACTTCTGCGTATGCCTAATGTGTTCTTTCAAGGATAACTTTTTCAAAGTTAGAATTCAGCTTAGTTACCATCAAAGCAGTAAAATCCAATATTTCAATGTTGTTGTTAAGACTTTATTAAGTCATTAATTGTGCTAGTGCCAGCAGGGTATCCTGCAAATTTAAAGAACAAAGGCAGTTATTTTGTACTATGCACATTCCAGGACATTTAAATTATTGACCAGGTACGTAAATAATTGATGGCTCACAAAAGTATCACTGTAAGAGCCCTGGAAAGCATTGCATTCACTTGCCAGGGAGATGGTGGGGTCAGGACTTGTGCAGTGAATAATGATTCATTCTTTCCTTCCCCACTCGAATGCCATTATCCTGCTCAGCTGCGTGAATTGTATGTTTAGGCTCCAACCGAGGAGTAACACTTGACGCATGCACTGAGCATGAGGAACATTGTGTAAAGGTGCCTTTTAGTGACAAACACGTGAGTCTGTTTTCAGTTCTGTCCTGTCCCCAAGATAGAGTGGCCTTGGAAATGAGAAAGCTCTATCAATTTCTCAAAGTACAAGCTGACAAAAAGAAAACAACTGTGTTCATTAAGGAAAACCGACCCTTATATTTCATCCTCTTGCTGCCTCCGCTTTGTGTCACGCCTCCTGCAGCCCCAACATCTCTGTCCTGGCACAGCCATCACGGGCAGGACTCCATTAAGTGCAGTGCCAAGGCTGCTTGGGATGGCACAGAGATGTCAGCTCTGGGGGAAAGGTGTGGGAAACTACTCCAAATGCAGCCTGTGTGGAGTACGGGAACTGAGGTGGTTTTGGCTGTGGATTACAAACAACAATGCAGCTGGTGCCCAGGGTGGTGCCCCCTGAGGTCCCCTTGCCCCTGAGGTGGTGCAGGAAGCAGTGTCAATGAGCTACAGATCCACAGCACCACATGTGAGCAAAATCCATACTGCACAATTTAGAAACATGAAAGTATTTGTGAAGTTGACCAGAAAGATGTAATATCCAAAAGCACATAGGTCACTCGAGAGGCAAAAGTCCTCTGTGCAGTCTCCTGAGTGGGAAATTTATCCCCTTTCCTAATAGCTCGTGCTGTTGTGGATGCTGTAGAAGCCATGCCCACACAAATATTGAGATATTTTTTAAAGTCAGTTCACGTCATCAGTCACTTCGGCTGATGTTTTTCCTTACCCAGCTTTTGCCACAGGCTTGCTGACCCTTTTTTTAATATACCAAAAACAGAAGAAGGGGGGCATGGAAACATGAGAAGTGATGGGTGACCTAGAAGCAGAGATGCAGGAACATGATGAAAGGTGACCTGAGCTCACTCTGGGCAGTGGGGTGCTCCAGCAAAGGGTGATAAGAGCAAGGAAAGGCCAGTGGGATGCCCAGAGGAGAGAACACCAAATGAGGTTAGAAACCCTTATTCAGGAGGAAGATATAGTGTGTCCTTCCTTGCAAAAGGAGAAACAGGAACAATTTA
This sequence comes from Platysteira castanea, assembly GCA_013397175.1. NCBI lineage: Eukaryota > Metazoa > Chordata > Aves > Passeriformes > Platysteira > Platysteira castanea. The sequence goes on from VYXC01006220.1 coordinate 623,851, forward strand.
AAAGTCAGGAACAGTGAGGAAAAGTGAATTGTAAAGAAAGAGCCCGAGCCTTGTGGAAGGATGTGTTTGGGAAAACACAATAAAGACGCTCTTACACCTGCTAGGTTCAGCAGAAAGGAGGGGAAAGGCCTACTTTATTTACATATGTCACATTCTTATAGAATTCTCAACTCCACAAGGGATTGGAGAACATGTCACTTCCTCCTCAATCCCACTGGAGAAAAAAGATGCTCATCAAAGTTCTCTTATCACAAAAGGAATGAAAAACAGAAAATACCGTTAAGTAAACATTGGCTATTATTTACATGAAACTGTGAGAAAGAATTTGGACTCCAAAGTTAAAACAGAAGGCTTTAGCATAAACCAAGGCAACAGAAGGAGACAGTCCCTGAGGGGACCTGCAGCTGCAGCAGCCTAAGACAGTGCTCTCCTGGGGCCATGGAGACTCATCATTCACCTTCCTCATGGATCAGATGTTCTCAGCTCTAGTTATTACCCTCTTAAGTCTCTCCAGATTGGCCTCCACTTTGGCCTTTAAGTGCAAGACTCCAAAAGGAACTTAATGGAGTGCTGGAAAGAATGAAATTATGTCTCCTCCTGTCTCTCACTAGTGGCAACTCTCTCAGTGTGCCTCAGGCTTACACAGCTTCATGCTACTCCTACATAAGAAAGTTCGGACCCATTTCACAGCCCAGGTCTTTTGTCAATCCTTGTTTTATACTTGATTTCTCTCCTTCTGCAGTGTAGCATTAGCACTTGTCCTTGCTGAATTTCTTGACAGTGATTTCATACCCTCTCTCCAAGCTATTATTGATCACTTTTAGTTCTAACCCTGCCCTTCAAGGTGTTTGCAACTTACAGTTTGTTGTTATCCACTCCATGAACCATCACTTAGTTGTTAATAAAAACACGGACTGAGAGAGAGCTGACAGTCTCTCTCCCCATCTGACAGTGACTCACCAATAGCCCCTGTGCTAAAAGCAGGTTTTCAACTCCTTTTGCCCATACCTAAGGCTGGTTACAGCTAGACCATGTTGCTGAAGCCTGTTTATGAGGATGTCATGTGAGATGATTGTAAGTTGTGTATATAGCTTCCCCCTCAGCCACCAGGCTGGTTACCTTGTCAGAAAAGGACACTAGATTCATCTGGTGTAAGTTTTTGACAAAACAGAACTATTTGGGTTGTTTGCTTGATCCCTTTGTCATCTTGTGGGTACGTGTGGACTGATTATTCCCTTGTTTTCCTGGGATACTGGTCAGTCTGTTCTGGCATTCCCATGTCCTTCTTCGTATCAAATTTGCCTTCTCTAGAGCTCTCCTCTCTTCTACACAGTATTGAAAATAACTGGCAGTGATTTGAGGTTTTGTTGGCATGGTATATTGTAATCAAATATGCTCATGTAAAACCACCCATCTGGGGAAAGGCTGGGTGATGTCTCAGACAAAGTCTCGTAGAGTTTCAAAAACCGACAGATCTTCCTCAGTTCTGGGAAGGTCAGTGATTTCTAAGAGCAAATAACCCAGCTGTAGATGAGAAATAACCTCAGGGATGTGAGAAATGGGGAGGGTAGAACTGGGCTTTGTAATGACAGCAGTGTTTCTGACAAGCTGACAGTAGCATGGTATATAGCAAAACTTACAAAAAACTGCTGCTGTGAGAAGGTGAGTCTTTCTGGTAGTCTTTCTTTTTGCTGACTGCTGCTTGCAGGCATAAAATGAGAAGTATGGCACAAACCTCCCTTTCCAGAGATGTTTTCATTTCAGAAGACCTGAGATGTTCTGTCCTTTAGGGGGTTATTTTCTCAATCCTGTTTATAGATGATATCCAGAAATTCATCAAAGTCAGGGAAATCGATGGCATTTGTGTTCCCTCTGGGCCTCTGATTCCTCCTAGACCTAGGTATTCAGCTGGGGCAGACATGAGTGCAAGAGTATCAGGAGCAAAGATAACAATATACTTAATATTTAAACAGACTGAGATAATAAATTTGAAGTCAGAGAGCTCTCCTATGCTTCTGAAGAGCTGTTCTTAATTTGAAGTGCTCTAATGTATAAACCCTATGTATTACAAGAAAATCAGAAAAGAGATGTAATTTAATGTGTCTATCTGAACATCATCACCTTGATAAGTCTAAGCTAGTCGTCCCAGGCTTTATTTACATCAGTGGAGAGAAATAGGCCCCTCGAGAAGGTAATTCATCAGACCCACTTAATTTACATCACTTTGTGAGTCATTCTCTTGAGGTATCTGTAGCTCTCTATTGCGTATACATGAAGATTAGAATGATGTGGATAACTTCAAGATGTCCGTGTTAGATAAAACAACTGTTCATCAAGCATGTCTGAACTTGCTTTAAGAAATAGTAAGAGTTTTGGGGCTATTTCAGTCTTTGATTTTAAAAAATGTATTACCAACAGTAATAGGAAAACCAATGAAAGAAAGTTAATATGCTTTAGCTGCAGGCTATTGGGCCCAGGAGAATTCAGGAATATTCAAATTTCATTTTTCTGAAAGGCAAACGAATTACTATTGTCAATTTTAATGTTATAAAGCTTCGAGCAAATATAAAAGCATCCGAAGATCAGTCACTTATGCTTTGCACTCAGTACGGAAGCAGCTGAACATTTGTTTTCCTGATCTTTTATGCCTACTTTATTGTCATATGTTGTTTGACATTCAGGAAATAACACAATGTTTTAATCAACAATGTAAGATTGCATTAAAACTTGATGGCCCATGGCTTAATGGCAAAACTGAGTAACTAAAGCTGTGGCATAAGTAATAGTTGGAGGCAAGTTCTGGTAAGATTTCTCCTGCAAACAAGGAAACTTCCAGGACTTACCCACCCATGTCCAGGGACACAGAGGTGGAGGAGCCATTTGTATTTCTTTCCCTTGTCCTGGTGTGTGTAGTGAGCCCACCAGACCTTCAAACTGTCATGAATGATGTGGTACAGCACTCTTTCCAAGATGCAGCCCATGCTGATGGCAGTGAGACTGTTACCTAGCTTGCCAGACATGTTACGCTGGCATCTGGTAGTCCTGTAACTGAGATAAACAAGAGCAAGGATATCCTTATTGCTAAATATTGAAGATGCTTCTGGTGCATGCAGAGGAGGCAAACTGCTCTGACACGCCCACATAGGTATCATGTGTCTCTGACAAGTTAACAGAAGGATTTTCATTACAACCAAGAAGAAAATCCATACTGAAGCAAGCTGGCATGAGATAGGTCTCCTGTTGTGTCCCTCTTCCTCCTCTCTCACTGTCACCGGTCAGTGAATACGTCAGGTGTGAAAGATGCCTTAATCGTCAGCTTTGCTGTCACGTCCAATATAAACCATGAATCAAAACTTGTGTCTAGAGTGTCTGGTTTGTAACATCTTCCAGCGTGTGTGTGTAATAAAGCAAAAACCATTTCTGGTACTTTAGAGAACATTACCTTCCCAGAAATGTTTGTCATCCCCACACTTTCACCACGCAGGTCTCCGGGTTCGCCCACTGTACGTAGCAGTTAGGAAAGGGAGTGTCACGGGAAGGAAGAGGGTCACTCCATTTTCCATCTTCTGGTTCTGTTTCTCATAATGCCATCATCTCGCAAGTGTGGAGGTGTTTGAAAATAAGAACTTTGAAACCAATGCCCATGTGGCAATGTCCTTTGAAGGAGTCAGGGACTGAGATGACATAAACATACCTCTCTGACGACAGTGAGTCACAGGACTCTGAAATTTGGCTGGATCTTAGAAAGAACTGAGAGGAGTGAGGCTACATCAGAGATGTCCTGGACAACACCTCACACATCTCTGGGGCTTCATTTCAACCAGCAAACTGAACATAGGGCTTAGAGGTCTTCCTTTGTGAAATGGAATATTACTTACTAGAAAAGTTCTCTGTATAATGCTCCTAATCCCTCTATAGAATTGAATATCCATTAATTTTGCATCTGAAAAATGACTTTTTGAAATCTTAAAGGTAAGACATACTTAAGCACAGTGTAACACAGTGGCTGTAGCATCCTGCAAGTTCTTTTCCTCTTCCACAGGGCATTTTTTTGAAGGCGTTCGCTCATTTTAGAGAAACGCAGAATCACAGAATAGTTAGGGTTGGAAGGGACATCTGGAGATCATCTAGTCCACGGCAGGGTCACCTAGAGCAGGTGACACAGGAACACATCCAGGTGGGCTTTGGAATATCTCCAGAGAGGGAGAACCCACAACCTCACTGGGTAGCCTGTTCCAGTGCTCTGCCACCCTCAATGTAAAGAAGCTCTTCCTCATGTTGAGGTGGAACGCCTTGTGTTCCTTGTCCTGTCACTGGGCACCACCAAAAAGAATCTGGCACCATCCTCTTGACACCTGCCTTGGAGACATTTATCTGCCTTAATGGGATTCCTTCTCAGTCTTCTCTTCTCCAGACTAAACAGGCCCAGCCCCCACAGTATCTCCTGGTATGAGAGATGCTCCAGACCCCTCATCAGCTCTGTGGCCCCCTGCTGGACAACCGATTTCAATTAGTTTTCAAAATAATTTGGACGTGTATGGATCTCATGGATCATTAACAGAAAAAATAAAATCCTAAGCAAAGTATGTTGTTCATGTAGTGTTTGCTTCTAGTTGTACCTTCTTCACATAAGCTGAACTAAGTTCTTGGTTTTTCAAAAGGAATAATGTGATTGCAGTGGCAGTACTATGGCAGGCAGAAAAACCCCTGCAATCCATATCTTTTGTCATTCAGTGTAGAATGATTTGGCGCAAAGGAGCAGATATTTATCACTGTACCCAAACCTGACCTCGTGGTCCTTGCTTTGGAAATTAGAATAACTTTCTTAAACTATTTTAAAGATATTTTTCTTGGTTTAGAGATAAACTAAATTAATTTGGGTCCTACTTGGTACTTCTTCACTATCTCGTAAATTTTTTTCTGTGTTACAGCACAATAACTATTCTAAGTAGTAAAAAAAAATGCAGTCCTTTTTTTTCTTTCCTTTGTAGGATGTAGTTTTTGTCCTCTGTCTGTATGTTTTTCTTGGTTAATAAATAAAGAAAAAAGAACCATATCTCTGATTCTTGAGGCTTTTCTTTCAGAGGCTGAGCCCTGAACATGGGGTCCCTCAGTAAAAGAGCTTAATTGTTCTCTTCACATGCACACTGGAGACACTCTGCAGCCAGTCTTGAGTTTCTGTATTTCATTTGAAATTGACAGAAGAAACAAAGTAATTTTGCACTGATATTTACAGCACAGTTCACCTCCTCAGTATGTAGCAGCAGAGGTGAGAAGAAGCCCACACTTACCTTAATCAAAAGATTGCCCTGCCTGCAATAGCATTCATTTGTTCATCCATGTTGCTCCTTGTTCAGAAAGATCATTCACGAAAGAAAAAAACTGATTTCGAAGACAAAATTAAATGCATTTACCTAGCAACTAATTGGATTTATTCCAGTACTTGCTGAACCCCCTGTGGAGCAATTCTTATTGATTGGTCATGGAACTTATCAAAAGACTTCTTCCAACTATAGATGTGCTGTATGTGAGACTGAAACTGGTGGACCCTATCATGCTCTGCTCCTGGAAACCTTTCTGCTCCTGAGATCAAAAGAAAAACTTAAGGGGTTTATTATTTTCATGTCTTTTTCACATGCTGGTATCTCCTAGCTCAAATAATTTAGATGCTTCTCAAGTGAAGCCGGCAAAGTCTTCAGAGTGGGAGAAAATATTTACTTGTGTGTGAAGGTTTGCTACCAGGCGGTATTCCAAAAAACAGCCATGCTAATTATGGGCTGAGATAAGGTCTACAGTCTGGCTAAGTTAATCATAAACTGAGTTCTGGCTTTGACAACACCATTTAAAAAAATAAAACAACCCAAAACTAACAAAAACACCTCAACCTCTTTTGTAATTCCGACCAAAGTTTCAACAGGAAAGGATTAAGGGTGCTTGTACTGAGAGTATCTGTACAACCAAGTGCTTCTGTGCATGCAGAGCTGTGGTCAGGTTTTGCCTAATGATCTCAAAAGGCTCTCTTGTAATGGCCTGATAGCATTAATTTTTGCTCTGAGACCATTTAGATGTCCATACCGATAAGTAAGCAGGTTCCAGGAAGGCAACCCCTCCTCCACTGCCACAGCAGTGTTTGAAGAGTTATTCAACCAAGAATGGGAAAACCACACTGAGAGCATTGCGAGAAGAATATTGAATGGCCTAATTGAGAAAGAAAGAGTGAGCGGTAAAGCTGATGTAACAGAAATGATGGGAAGAGACATGTCTGAAAATACTTGAAATTTATGGTGTTCTCATTCTTTTTTTTTTATACTCTAGAGCATTGTGATTTACATTCAAACAGCCTGGTAGGTTTAAATTTTAAATGAAGCTTGCTTAGAATTATGAATAAGGCCATTAAGTATTGCCTTAATAACCTTTTATTGCATGGAACAACTTCTATAATTGCAACAGGGAAAAGAACTTCAAGCATTTGCATTTGAGTAATTGATGGGCAATTTACAATGTTTGTTTTCTGTTTTCTGGGGAGAAATGAAAGGGCCCTAATTCTGTTGTTGACTTTTGCTTCTCTCTAATGGCATTTTCAGAATCCAGTCCCATTGATCAGGTGTGCAGAATAAGTAGCCAGCGGGTTTGAACCTTGGAAGAGGGAAATCACTGAATTTCTTGGGATGAGAAGTGTGGATCTAGCTTGGGCAAAGTAGTCTGTGCACACTTACTGCTGCTCTGTAGAGCTGTCAGCTCCACTGGTCTTAATAGAGTTGCATCTTGCTTTTGATTCTAAGGTTGGAACAACCCAGACACCAACCCTGAATACCAGATAATCCCCAGGGGTTAGGAAATGAGAAACAGGACTGAGAAAGGGTTCTTTAAAAAAACATGTTTCAATATCTGTCCTTTACGTGGGGAAATACACAGTCCTACTTGTGTGACTGCTGCATCAGAGCAAAGACTACACAGAATAGGAAGAGCAGACTCATTGGCATCATCCTGGTGCTGTAAAGTGGCATTTAAATGCAGAAACTCAGATTAAAAATTGCAGTGAATCAGAACCCCAGCTGACATCAGTTACGCTAGGAGTTTGACTTGAAACTTACAATGCTGGCTCTAAAAGTCTTGATGGATTTCACTTTCCACTCCAGGTTCCTTCAGGTAAAGTTGTGATTTACTGGTGCTGCCCATGCAATCTTTGTTGGTAGATAAATATTGTGGGTGTTCTTAGCCAGGCAGTTTTCAAAAGCACTAAATATTTTTTAATGTTTTAATTGATTTTTGGCCAAAAAAAGAGGAAAGCGGAAAAGAAACTAAAAGGATGGGGCAGCACAAGACAGAAGTACCAGTGTTCAGATGCCCCTAATGCAGGTGAATTTCTTAGAAAAAATACTCTGATGAAATAGGAGCTTGAAGTGGTCCAATTTGAAAGTGGCAGAGAGTGAAGAACACCTAATGAAAATCTACAGTGATAGAAATGGTGTTTGGTAAGGCGCAAAGCAGAAACTTCAAATTCCTTTGAAACGTTCCAAGAAGTCTGGGGAACTTGGGAGTTTATGTTTATTAACAACACACTGTGTTTTCTGCAGGAGCTCAGAAATAAATTAACTCTGGTCCATTACCTCTTGTTTATGTTTTTGGAGAACTGAAGGTTTTAACTGTGACACCAATTTTTGCAGGTGCTTCAGAAGAGAGCTGGGATACTACGGATAAATAGATAAATACATCTGCTATGTCTGTAGCAGGCAAATCACTAGGAACTGCACCAAAGAAAAGTGTACACACGGGTAAATACGATATACAGGGGATGAGCAAACACTGCCAAAGTTTTTTCCTCAGAAACATATCGGAGCTGTTTTTCTGAAGAGTTCAGCAGGGGTATTGATATAGGAGATCCAGCTGCTCAGCCACCAAAAGGCATGCAACAAGGCTTTAAACCAGGCTGCTGTGGACATTCATCTTTGAGATATACAACTAGCTAAATGAAGAGGAAAGAGAATTTAGGAGTCCTGGATAGTTTTCACACTGAGTTCCAGCCAGCAGAGATTAATATAGGTTTATGCTGGGGGAGAGTGGTGTTCAAGGTCAGTGAAAAGTCTGAGCAGGCAAAGTGATCGAACGACCAGTAAGATATTGAGGATAGTAAAGGTAAGGCCTAATGTGAAGGATCTCCTAATTCTGTGTGATGAAATGGCAGGCAAAATTCAACATAGATAAATATGAAGGGAGGCAAAACCCACTTCTAATTTCACTGTGTTGGAATCTGAGCTGCCCTTTTTGAAAAGAGACATTGAGGTTATTGTAGACAATGTCAGGAAACTTTGGAAGGGGGAACTAAACAGATTAGGTTTTGGGTTTTTTGGCCATTTTCTTTTTGCATACTCCTGTTGTATTCCACCAACCTCATTCCAGCTCTCAGAAAAGGTGTAATAGAACTGGGAAAGGCAAAGAAGAGGGAGGGAAGGGCTGAAAGCAAACAAGAAACGACTAAATAGCCACTTTTCAACCTGTTAGCAAGGTGACGGAGGGAGAGTCTGGCAGATATTTATAATATCGCTACTGGGTACGAAGAACAGGGCTAGGGGAAAATGCTTGTTGTATCTTCCAGCACAATAGCTAGGAGTCCTCAAACAAAACTTGTACTTGGCACATTCCAAACAAACAAAACAGATAACTTGTAGGAAACATGCAAATAAACTGGGAAACTTCTGACACAGGAATTCGTGAAAGTCTGAGGTTTATAACTCTTCAAAATGCAGCTGGATAAATTCTTGAAAAAAATATTCAGAGATGCCAGGTTTGACCCCAGAGACCCTTGCATGGTGGACTGGGATATGTACCAAGGAAGCTCAGTGCAAACACAGCTGCTCTTGGACATCAGTGTGGGCCACTGATGGAGACAGAGCAATGGAAAATATGAACCGGTGAGGTCCCCAAGTGTGACTGTTTTTCTGTTCTTATATTAACATTCTTTCAGTCTTCAGATAATGAAAAATCCCAAACCAATGAATGTGTTTTGCCTTTGTTTCTCATTGGGGATTAGACCTGGTGGAAAACAGATGCTGGACATAAGAGTGCATCCAGACCGTGTGACCTCTAGTTATGACTTGCTGGAAAGGGAGTCACCCCAGCAGACATTATACAGTCTGCTGTCAAAAAGATAATTTGCCTGTGACTGTCTTGTCATTCTTTTTGGCAAGTACTGTGCAGTGTGTCTCTGGAACCAAAATTTTAGTATATTAAGCTTGAATGTCGACCAGTTTTCACAGGTTGAGCCAGAGAAAGCCCAGAGCTTTTGTTTTTTTCCCTGCTAAAGCTAAAAGGTCACAGCATACAAATCCAACTGATAAGTGGCTTATGGGTATGTGTACAAGAAGGTAAGATGTGAAGCTGAGTAATAAAGAAGTACTATAAAGGATTTTCCCCCCCTCCCCCTCCTCATCTTATCCTTATCCACCAAATCTGTGGTGATCTGCCTTCTTCTACTTTCAGGTGTGGAAGAATGAAAAATTCAGCAGTTCTTTAAAAAGTTAACCCCAGACCTGTGTTTTACATTAAACCAGTTTTAAGATACATCAGCCAATACTCAAGCTGGACTTAAAATTGACATGTCACCATACTACACGTGAAAGTTCTCCCATGGAGCAGCCTCTACAGCTGAGGTAGCTGTTTCCAAGCTCCTAAATGTGGATTTTGTCTTCAGCAGACACTCTCTGGGGGCAGCAGCATGAAGTTCACTGTAGCTGGTGACTCCCTGTACACACAAACTACACCAAATTGAACCCTACACCCATACTACTTCCTTGGGCATCTGTTTCTTGGAAGCCTCAAACATAGGCTGAAAAACAAACCTGAAAAAAGCACCTCAGAACTGTACACGAAAGCCATATCCTGGGGAAAACTGCAGGCTTTTGCCTTCAGTGTCCTCACGTACAGCCAAGCTTTGCTGCAGGAATAGCAACCTGGGATAAAAATCCTGGTTTAAGAGCGGCGCCACAATTTTCAGTGGCTGTGGCAGATGGATCAGACCTTTGCTGCAGAGAAAAAAGGAGGATTCTTGATACTGCACAGCAGGACTGGAGGTCTAGCTCATTTTCCTGTTGGAGTAACAGAAGAGAGGAGTTCTAGTGTTAAGTGCAGTTTTCCTTGCAAAAGCAAAGAAGGTTTTAACTACAAATGTTTTCATGATTTCCAGCAACCCAGGAAGACTGCAGAAAGCAACCGAGAATGAGGATTTTGAATCTTGATACAGAGCTGTCATTTGCAAATGATAGTCACAGGCTGTGCTGGAAAAACAACTTGTTACAGATCCATTTACCTGCCTTTCTTCTTTTTCAGTGTTTTATATGAGATGATTCTTACCCTGAGATGACTGCTAAGGTCCTATATAGATCTCACTGGTTTACAAAGAAGCATAAGAGAAGATCTTTTGCTTGTTTGGTTTTTTTTTCCCTTTCCCCCCATTTTTATATAAAAAGAAATTGTGGCACAAGGGTTGATGAACTTGCACAGAGTAAGAAGTAGGAACAGGTCCAGTGTTTCTCATTTCCCCCTACCTTGGCATTTTATCTGCTGACTTGCATTCACTCTCACACAGTAAACAGCACAGCTAATGCCAGATTTGGCTCTGTGCATGAAGACTTATCATGGGCTGCTGCACTCTTCATACCTGCCACTCACTTCATCCAAAGCTCTCATCCATCTATCACTTCCCAGAGGTCAGTTCTAGTATTTGCCATGCAAAGGCTGATATATTCCATTTGCTATTTACTTTTGCAGTTGAATATTCCAGGTTTTGACAAGTTATTCCAGTCACTTCCTGGACACTTCTTCAGGTAGAGTCTTCTTCCTTGTCATTGCCATCATCAGGACCAGCATAGACACCAAGCAGGGACAAGGCAGGAGATACTGTGGGATTCTGTCTTTTTCCTTAATGGTGCAGAAACATTTGTGGTATTTTTTGGCCCGTGCTGGAAAATTCCTATCAAGCAATCTCTGTGGAGTAACTCATGGCAGCTGGTCAGAAGGACGGTTTGGTGTGCAGTGTGCATGACTGAAAATCTCATCTGAAGCCTGCAGAAGGCTTTATTCAAGAAAATACATTCAAGTTTAAAGTAAAAGTCAATGCATCATGGGTCTTAAAAAAAAATTATTAGGAATATTAATGGAAGCAAATTTCTTCTACTACTTGTCATCACTTCCCACACTCTAAATCACATCTTAAGAACACCCCATTGATGCTGCTCTTTTTTTCATTTCCACATTGGCAGATGTCACTGGAATAAATGTCTTGACAAGCAGTTGTCATAATTTCTCTTTCCTCTTCCTTTAGATAGTAACAGACTACCAAAATGCCAGTTTTCCCACACACTGTGTCATACATTTAGAATGCATTATGTATTAAATTACTTTGAAATAGTTGGCAAACGAGCTGGCATCTCTCTGATAACTCCCAAGGAAGCCAAACATAATATGCATGCACTTTTAAATTATCTATAAGCAGTTCTGTTCAGTTTTCACGGGTAAATGCTCAGCTGCGTTTCACTTCCAATGCATTTTTGTTTTAAGCTCATATTTAAATGTGAATGCAGTAGTGTATAGGGGAAAAAAAGAAAATTAATAATGGTAGTGTTTCCACAAATTCAAATAGTTTCAGTTTTTATATGTCAAACAATGAAGCATAGATAGAATTTAAAAACCAACAAATTTTGAAGGGGTTTTAAAGTAGGATCTGAAACTGTATAGTTAAAAAATTATATTCTCTAGAAAGTAAATGCAAATTCTAACTTTCAATGGCATTTTGCCACTTTGCCTTTAAGCGCTGCTTTTTCTCTATCAACACCCTTCTTGAATTTTAAAATGATACTACTCATTAAGTTGTTTTTTTATTAAAATGATATGTAAAAAAGACCTAGATGAATAGCTATGATAAAGCTCATAGTAAAGTGGGGGAAATACTATTACATGAAAAAAGATCCTACCATGACTGCACAGACCAAAGAAAAATATGAGTAAGAGACCTGAAGCATGGCCCTGCAGAAGTGGTCCCCACTGGTGTGAGGAGATGGGCTGCTGTGCTTATCCAAATAACTGGCAACAGAGACACTGCCGGATAAGTGGTTGCACAACCATCCAGTAATGGTGTCCCCTTGTATGACTGTGACAATATGTCTCAAATCAGGCTGTAAATAGCTGTTTCTCTGATTATCATCAAGGCAAGGGTTTGGGAGACACATTACTGAAGCCACCTCTTGAATGAAGTGCAGAATAGTATGATTCCAGGGCAAGGGAGAGATTTGCAAACAGAATTCCAGGGGAACTTCAAGAAGCGACCTGGAAATTGAAAGGAAAAAAAATAGGATCAAGAACTTGAGAGTCCCTCTTGAGCTCATATCTTGAGGGATGCAAGAAAATGACAAATAGGTATAGCTTGTCTCATAGATATACAGACATTAATTAAGTTAAACGTGTTTCTTTCATTTCTGACTTTAAAAAACCTTTGAACTGCCTTACTACTTTTGGCTTCTGCAAATAACCATGAAGAAAATGCAAGTATTTATCCTGGCTTGTGCTAAGAGTGATTTTGAGATATAACTTAACATCAAGTTATTTCATGGTTATCATGATAATCTCTGAACCACACAAGTGTCCTGGCACTTCAGTGCTTTTCCCCAAAGCAGGGAAATTGAAATGGGGTGTATTCACTAAAGATGTTGGCAGACTGTTTGAAAATTGGCTGCATGGAGATTTAATAGAAGGTGTCTCTTCAGAGCATAGCATGAAATAAAGAGAACCTGCTGAACCTGTAATCAGCACTTCCTTGAAAAATTATAATCAATATGTTGTAAATAAATATTTCGGGAAGTCTCTCTTGGAGAAGGTAATAACCTGCTATCTCAGCACTTGCTTTAAACCAAAATGTTTGTTACCATGACCTGGTTATGGTAATTTTATTTCCATTATACACAGAACAAAAGAGAGAAGCGGTTTGCTAATGGGTCTTGAACACAGAGAAAAATCCTAGTCTAAATAACTAGAGTAACATCTCAGTGTACTTAGAACTAACTCTGAAGGTCTCACTGTCTCTGCAACATGGTGGACAATCTGGAGGTTGCCTCACAGCAGCTCTCTCTGAGGAGTACTCAGTACCCTGACATCATTCAGTATCCACTTATAGAGAGGAAGCAGGATTTCCCGCTGCAGCCCAGGCCTTTGCCAGTTGCTTGTGTTCTAGCCTTTTTCCTCTCCTTGTTTACACTTCATTCTCTGGCCCATAGAAGAAGTGCCCTGGCTCCTCTCCTCACCCATCACTGATTGCTGCCATACAGCTCAAGGACATGGCATCCTTAAGCATCATCCAAACTCTAGGTGGATATTTACGCTATTTTCTTCCTTTCTATTTTCTCCTAAAAACTGTTCACCTGTATTGTTTGTTTGTATTTTGTAAATAGATGCTTTTATTTTCTTAGTTTGCTTTTATTTTAACCTTGCTTTCCTTAGAGTGATTTTAAAGTAACTATCTCTTAAAATCCTTCTGGCAATCTTAAAAGTTAAGATAATAGCTGTTTTTCAAGTTCAGAAGCTCCATACTCCACTCCACAGGTTATCTCAAAGTTGCTCTGTCTTTACCTACCTTTGGAGAGTAGTTTCAAATTGGTTAACAAGGGTTTGGGAAGAGGAAATGTTTCCTGCTTATCATTGTCAGCCAGAAAAGTTCTCTTGTATATAGCACACATGGAGAAGTCCACCTTATCTCCAAGGGTACCTTAAGTTTATCCTTAATAGACTGATTTCTCTTCTGAAGGAAAAAACATGGATGTTTAGAATAGAGGACATAAGTTCCTCAATGAGCATTGGCCCTGATTTAGCAGTGCAACAGTTCAATTACTTTAGTTCATATTTTCTTCATTTAACCCATTTAAACTAGAAAAAAAAAAGAGAAAAGGTTGGGATGGGAAGGCAGAAATAAGATAAATTTAGCTTCAGGGTAGCTAATTGGGCATAGCTGATAATATAACTGAGGCAGCACAGAATTGAAATAAAGTAATTTACTCCTGGCCTAAGAAGGTTTTGCAGCCTGTGCTGTCCTCAGTACTACTTCACGGGTTTTACATGTGGCACCTGCCTCATCCAGCCACCTTAGGCACATCTACTCAAGCTGCACTTGAGCAACTTACATTGTCATAGCATCTGTTTTATGGGTAGCGTTTTGAATATTCATTGGGACCTAATTCTGCTTCCTGGATATTAAATGGAGTGTGACTCCTGGCTTCAGTGACAGGCAATCACTCACACTAACACCCTCCCCCTTGAATATTCAGTAAGATAGTATGGCTTGGGGCATTGTGTATGACGACATTAATGCAATCTTTGGAGAGGATGTGGACTTTAAGTTGGTGGCAAAGTCAGCAAAAAGCTGTGCTAGGGTACTAAGGACTAAATAAAAATACAGTTGGCTAGCTTAATTGTCACTGACAGTGAAATTACACGCCATTGGTAGAATAATGGAATTGAAATATCGCTGCATTACTTGTACTTATTTCTGTGAATCAGCCTCTTGAATGGTCCATGGCAAATGAATAGGCACCAAGAAACTGCTCCCTCTTACAGCTGCACGTCCTGTAATCAGACACTGTGCAAGGAGGAGCAGTCAGTGCTCCCCCTGTACATTATAATGAATCTCGTCATTTAATCAACCATGTCTGGGAAAGGATGAACATTAAAAAAATTACTTTCTGTAATCTGCTGAGAAGCCTTGATCTTAGTGTTGCAGATGGCTCTTTTCAGCTAAGCAATTAAGTATAATGTGTAAGAAGTATGTGTTACATACAGCAGTTGACTAAACCCTAGTAAAGAGTAGAGGAACAATTTTACAATTCCCAGATGCTGGAGTATTCCCCAAATGTGACTTTAAGAAACATAACCATTCCTGGTAGTGGCAATCTCCTAGATTCCTACCTCTGTTTCTTGAGAGGTGAGAGGAAACAGACCCAGGCCAGATGCTCATACACTATAAATTTTCACTGTTCTGCTGGGTTTCAGCCTTCTGCATCACTGTTCTGCTGGGTTTCAGCCTTGCTAAGCCAGTCTTTGCCACCCGACCAGCAGACCTAAACAAATTTTTTATCTACTGCAAATATTTAAATAGACAGAATTCTCTCTCAATTCACAGGTGGATTTAACTCTGAAGTGAAGTTAATAATAATAATAATTTAAAAATTCTTAGAACAGATACAAGAAATCCCATGTCATGCTATACCCTTGAAAGTCCTTTCCATGAAGCAATAAATCATAATGCCATAAAGGCAGCTCGTATGGAAATCTGCCGATTAGTCAAGATCCTTATCTTCCAGGTTAGTAAGAAAGTTTAAAAGATTTATCTGGCTAAATGTAGATGTCTACATATGAATTACTCACCTTCAGCTGTCTTCACAGAGATACAGTTGAAAATGTAATAAGTTCATAATGAATACGATTCATGGCATCTCAGAGTAGATTTTGAAATTTAGCTCAAGAGGAATTGTTGCCCTCCATCAGATACGAAGGAGTTCCAGAGTGTTTAAACATCTGCAGTGTAATTATCTAGATCTGACTTAAAGTGAATTGTGCCCCATCATCCATGACTTCAAATTTTTGCCTGCAACCACAATAACAAAAATGTTTGGGAATCACTTTGGGTTCAAATACCAAAATAACCTAAACTGTGATAGTGCTGAGACACTCTATGATACTGCCTATATTTGCACTGCAAACTCAAGAGAAGCAAAGCCACTTTGTGAAACCCTGCAACACCCCTTTTCCCTCAGATGTCAAGTCAATGCTAATCACATATAAAGTGCAAAGAATCCCTCTAGTAGGCAGCTGTGTTGAGTTTTCTTTGCTTGGACATCTGCTTCCTCATCATTCCCCACAAGAACCCTTTTTTCCCGGGAGGCCTCATTTGGAGCATATCTGTTGTGAGGGGTCTCTGACTACTTTAATATAAGTACTGAGTTTGAGGCTGTTAACTATAAAGTACCAAATGCTCAGCTTTATTGCTTACCCTGCAAAACTGACTGGACTATTGCTGAAGGTGACGCTGAGAGAGAATCACAGATCTACCCTTGGTTTTCATGCAAGTTATAATCTGCTGGCTTTCATAATATAGCTTATAGCATCTTCACATCCAAAAATACTGCCAGTCTATGGCTCTGGATGTATGGGGCAGAGTAGTTTTTTTCCACTGATAGACTTTACAAGGCTTACAGTGATGTATATAGGGCTGGTTCTAGGAGGCGGCAGATACTAAAACCCCTTGTGAAGATGTTGGCAGTCACTGAGCTTTGTTTGATGGCAGCATTGGAACTGAGACCTGGGTCTGGGTTTGGAAGATGAGTGCTGAAGAGGTTATTTTATCAGTAGGTCTGGCCAAGTGCTCATGTTCAGAACTAAGGAATGGTGCCTGAAACAGATTAATAATGTAAAGCGTCTGTGGGGTAGCGTTCACTTCGGGTGTAGCTGAGGAGATGCTTTGGCTTTGTTTACTGTTCAGATCTGTCAGAGATACAAATGCTAGGTATTTCTGGGTGTCAAAAATTACTTTTGAAGGGAGACTGGGGTGGGGCCGCCATGGCAGTTTCAGGGGTTATAGTTAAGTTTAGACTCCCCTTAAGGTGATGGACAGCTGGGTTGGACATCCAGGCTTTCATCTGTAGAAGGAATGTCGCTCTGGCCTCCGTTATGGGCTGGTTGCAAAAAAGAAGCCTATTTTGTGTCTTTCTGTGGCCTTCAGCTAAGGCAGAGGTTACAGCTAGCAAGGCCTGATGGAAAGTAGATATTTTTGTGGCAGTTAGGGGTTGGGACCAGTAGCCAGAGGGTAAGTGCTCATTCTCTTTTCAAGCTATGGTAAGTATCTTGGGACTCTAGCTATGGCCAGATATCACGCTAGGGAAATAGACAGCAAGGCCAGAAGACCAATATTTAAAGATGCAATACAGAAGGCACTGTGGACTAAGATATGGGCTTGTGCCAGGAGGCAAGAATATTTCATGCTTCTCTACAGTCTACATAAGGGTTTAAAAGATATGATCAATTTTATGGTTGGAAACCACAGAGCCTGAAATACTAGTTTGACTGACTCCTTAGAGGTGCCGTGTCTACGAATCAAGCAGGCATAGGCTTTGTAGCCTCTAAATCCAGTCTATAACTATTCCAACTGGATTTGGATTTTTGGCTACCAGGCCCTTGCAAGTTTGGCTTAACCCAAGAACATGAAGACTCTGTCTAGGACAAAGAGCCGTGAAAAATCTTGGTGGTTTTGAACGGTCTTCATGTTACTTTGACCTCTTCAGAAGGCTATACAAACATACATAAATGCATCTGTGTGTATACTTTATTAATTGATTTTCTGTGTTTGTGTAAAGGGTTAATAATCTACCTTGTGCTAGGACTGGTAAAGTCATTAACAGCAGCTCCTGAAGGCTTCAGGTTTTATGGCTACAGTCTTCAAGGCTTAATATCTCATAGCGAGAACCATTGCTAGAAGGGACTAATATCTTTTACTTCGGGTTTGTTTCTTTGTTTGTTTGCGTCCAGATATGCCTCTCTGTGTTAAGACTAAAGCCTAACTTTAAGGGTGGGAATAAAGTCAAAAGGTTTTGTATTTTGAACTATATACATTTAGTATGCAGGACTAGTCTAAGCCAAAATCTTGTCAGTGAGCCTTTTACAGTGACTTGTAGAGAGGAATTGTTTCCCCACCACTGTTGTGCAGTAACCACACTCCTGACAGTAGCTGTACCAAGAGACACATCCCAGTAGCAGATTGATAAGGAGTATAAGGAGTCTCCTTTCTTTGGTATCAGTCCTCATCCTAATCTGCTAGGCCTGACAAGATCCTAGTCCTCCAGTCTCTGGTCTCTATAAATGAACCTTAACCACAAACCGTGGCAACAGGCTTAATAATAATAAACAACTTATCCAAACAAGAAGAAAGGTCATACTTTCCTACTGGTAGCAGTCCAGTCCACAGGCATTTCAGTATCTCTTCAGTTGAATCTTGTCTTAATTACATAGCCCAGAGCTGTTTCTTCTCTGCAGGTCTCCCTTGAACTTAGAGTAACAAAGAAACCACACATGGCCCCACATCTCATCCTCAGCAGTGGCCCTTGCATCACTAAAAAGAGACCTTCAGCCCCTTTTCCATAACTCTCATCCAGTCTTAATCTTAGGTGTAAATAATTTTTCAAGAGATATAAAGATCGTTTTAGCTACCGAGATGAACTTCTGACTAGCCTTAAGCTGGTTTCTTTTCAACATGAATTCCATCCCACTCCTCTGCACGGGATGCAACAAAGCTGCTCCTGCTCTCAGTAACTGCAACCATAGGAGGTAGCCTAACCTTTTTTCACAAATGTTCTAGAAACTGCAAAATAAAGGAAAAACCAAGCAGGACCCAGAAAATGTCCTAGCAATTTGATCCTTCCAGTTCAGAGCTCCACATCTAAGCCCATCCTGAACTTAGACTTGTTAGGGACAGAGAGGTTCCTGCTACAGCAACAACAATCTGTTTTCAGCATTCGTCCTTATTCCAACTCAGAGTGCCTTCTAGCTTACTTTAACCTTTGGTCACCTGCACTTTGCAACCCTCTCTCCAGTTCTAGCTGTAAACCTAACAACAACCCAGAAACAGCTACCTGGACAAGAGAAAAAGAATATATTACTCTGTTCCTTACTTGACCACATTTGTTTTCCATATCAGTGGACCATGCAGAAATGAGCCTTGCCTCCATTGCTGCCTATGTTCATGCCTTATCTCTGTTCCAGCTCATACTTTTCCTGACCTACAAGTGACACCATGGTTGTTTCCCTACCTCTGAGGTTTTCTTTGGCCAAAGATGTTGTGTGAGAGAATGGTGGGCTCAATCCTTTAAATACAGCAGCTGTTGCAGGAAAACACCCAAGATAACTGCTTACAGACCTCCTGGACATTCTTTTGTTTCAGGAAGAAAACAAGGACAGTGAGTTCCTGGTAGTCTTTGTATTAAAGATCTCTGAAGCTGTTGTCCAAACTCTATACTTCTGGATAATGAGAGCAGAAAATGAGCAAGAACTCATCCAGGTATTTGCTTTCCTTGAGTTCTTGGAAAATAACGGTGCTTTTCATGGGATCCAGTCCAACTGGTGCCTGGCTGGGGGCAAGCAGAGCTACATCAGCGTCCATGTGTTCTGCAGCCTCTGTGGCTCACCAGGTGGGCCAGGCAGGTGAGCCAAGAGCTGCCAACTCTTCGGAGAGGGGGTAAGAGAATCCCTAGAGGGAGGAAGAGCTGTTGCAGTACCATCACACTTGAAAGTGCAAATACAGTGTCACACAGACCCGTCACCTAGGGGGTAACCTTATCACCAACAACTATGGGACATGTTAGATTAACTTTGTATCTGTGAGAAACAAGAAAAACTGTAGATAAATGAGGGCTGATCAGATTTTTGCACCATCACAGAGTATCCCAGTTCTTGTGCTGTTTCTCAGGCTCTGGCAATGCTCCATGAAGTTGGATGCTGATAATCTCTCTTTAGTTTTCTTCACCCCTCATCTTTTCTCATCAACTTCTCTTTACAGATTCCTTTGCACTATGCAAACCTGTTTTTTACACACAGTTAGAGGTTTTATTGCATCTGCTAGGGATATCTTACTCTGATTTTTTATTTCTTTTAACTTGCTACAGTCTCTGAACTGCCTCTATCCAGTTTGTGTTCTTACTGAGCTAGACTAAATACAAGTAAGACCTTTTCTCATAGGAGGTCAGCTTTTTCTCAGGTCCTTGCATAGCAGTTTATCTAGCCAGGTTGTTTTGGGAGCCACAATGCCATGTGAATAACAATGCCTCCCATTGCAGCTGGCAACCCACTGCTAAAACCTGCTTAGGAATCTCCAGCAACAGACTGTCCTGCAGACTTTGGGGCATTAGCAAAACAGATTTACAGACCCAGATGCCCCTTTAAGGGTGAGAATATACTTGGAGGTGGCCTTTCAGATTTGTTTTGACTGCAAGGAGTTTGTTTGCCTGAACCAAAGCTGCCTACGGTACAGCCCAGTGCGTGGTATGTGGGAATGATTAGTGGATTAACTTTAAAAGCATGTTGTAGCTCTGATTTAAAAATCTATTGTAGACTTACACAGTAGTATTCTTAGACTGGCTCCAGTAAGCCCTACATGGGCCAACACAAATAAAAGCCATTCTCTGCCCTGATATTACTGCTACTTCAGGGCAGCAGGCAATACAACCACCTCCCCCATCTTCCACACTGTGTTTTGAACCTTCCCCAATTCATTAGTAGGAAGGGAGCCCTCTCATCCCTCCTGGGAACAGCAACAGTTTTCCCTTGCTTCTCATCCTGTCTACGTCCCTGCTGCCCCTGTTACCTCCTGCCAACACACAGGCAAATGAGACCTGCTTACACCTGAGTTAAGCTTCAGTCCTCACACACAGGTCTTACACTAGTCCTTGCAATTTTCAGCCACCTGCAAAATTTAGCCCTTACTGGCAGTAACCCTAAATCTTTCTCAACCGCAAAGGTAAATAAAACCTTCCACCCCATGCCCTATTCAAATGACCTTCTCTTTAGCACAAATCAAACTCTTCACTCTCTGCTTTCCTAAACAATAACTCTTAACCTATCCCTAATCCCAGTGCAAGCAGTAATCCTGTTACCCCAGCATGATCTAGTATGCCAAATGACTGTGACTTTTTGGAGCCTGTTGCTTAATGGCTTGAGTTTCTTTCCTAATTGAACTGTAGGTCATTATAGTCAGTGTCATTACTTTTCTCATTTGTTGCCAATTCTCTTGTTGATGCTAATGAGCAAATAAAAAGCACATGTAGGCTAAGTTAGCAGTCAGGTTATGCTAGCAGCAGCGACTAAGGGTTGGGGTTGTTCTGGCGTTCGAGGTCAGCAGAACTACAATTTGGGGGTGGAACTGGGTATTAGAGTAGGGCAGAAAGCTTTGTCTTCAGCACTGGTGGTACCAGTGTTTCTGGGCAGTGATGAGAGTGTCAGGAAGTCTGGATTTGCAGTTAGGCTGTTACATGTTGAGGAGGCTGGTTTGCTGCTGGACCCCACTGAGCACGCACAGGTGGTCTGGAAAGGGCTCTCCCAGCAAGGATACTGCCCACACCAGCACCCAGTGCTCTCCTGCGAATAATGAAAGGGATTTTGTGTTTCCTTCCCTTGGCCTGATTTAGAGTGGGGCAGATTGGTCAGAGATCTGCTGCCCCTGGCATGGCACTGGTGTCAGTGAGCAGTGTACGGACTGAGAAATCCCACTGCAGTGTCTTTATTACAGAAACTTCTCCAACAGCAGATGAGGTGCAGATGTAATTTGACAGACATGGCAATCAAGATTTTAACTCACCAAGAATTAATATTTATGCCATGGTAGTATCACCAGCAAAATGCAGGCTCTAAGAGTTTTATTCCCACAAGGATTAGCGAGAGTTAAGGTACAAGTGCCTCCTTCATCATCCTTGTTAATTTAAGTGAGCACCTGAAACTTGCATACCTTGCCAGCAGACCTGAGCCAGCATAACAGGTTCTACTTGGAGTTGCCATGGCATCTTGTTTAACCTAAAAAACAACAGAACCTGAAATTCTCTTGATGTGGCAAGAGCCAAAAGGCCTGCAGATAAACAGAGATCCTGTGACAAAGATAAAGAGGCATTTGCAATGATGGAGGTCCTTAAAAATGCTGGGATTTGTATAAGAAAAAAGTTATACAAACATATCAACACCATACCTGTAAAAACTGAATGTAAGTCTTGTTGAAACAGGTCATATGGGCAAGCCTAGAGAATGAATTCACTGGTTATATAGGGCTAGCAGCAATTCATTTACCACAATTTACAACACAGGCCTGTTTGAAGGCTGAATTCATCATGGTGGGCTTAAAGGGAGTCTGCAAACCTATCCCAAGCAGCTGGATTTTTCTGAGTGATGATGAAATTGAGGATTTAAACAGCAACTTTCAAAAATATATTTGTATTTCTGAATATCTCAGCTGCTGATGGAGAGAGGGTAGAAGAACTGTGTTGTGTGGCCTGTTTCCAGCCTTGTGTGGGTATGGGGCTGTGTCTCAGCCTGAGACATTACATACAGTGTCTAATCCTCTAAACCATAAAATCTCACGTGAATAGTGCCATTGATGAAGCTTGCAGGTAAGGGCTGCTTGTGCGAATGACTGCTTGAAGGACCCAGCCCTCTAACTTCAGTCTGTAGGGAAATTTGCTAGCTATGTTTTGTGTAAAAACACCTAAAAATCAGATCCCAATAACATTCCTGGCAGACTTGCTGCTGTGGTGTAGAAGGTATTGCTGATATTTAGCTGATGACTATGACTGTGGAAAACGATGAATGGATTAAGGCTCTCAGTGGAGCCGATCCAATTGCACTGGGAGCAGACGTCGCTCCCAAATGTTGGTGAGGCTGAACCCTGGGACTGGGGATAGGAAACAGAGACAAGCCACGAAAACGCTGTGAAACACAGTGAAACTGACCTTCCAGTCCCAATTTTATGCCCAAAGGAGAAGGCAGGAGGCAGGAAAGAGGGAAAGACTCTGGTTAATAAACCTGTGCTCGTGATGTGAGTCATTCCTCCAGCGTCTGCAAAGAACCAGTTAATTTATCTGCCAGGGATAAATTAACACTGTAACTGCTTTGCCAGTCTAATTACCTTACAAGCTAAAAGGAAATGAGCAGTTGTTCCTTAATAGCTTTTTCTACAATGAACTGCTGCAAACATTGGCAGTAAAAATAATGGAGATGAGGAGGTGTGCGTGGAGTGAGACCAGTGTCTTGCTCTAAGTAGTGAGGTTTGTTCATTCTTACTGAAACTGGAGGGAGGCAAATTTTATGCCCTGAGATGCATCGGATATATGTGGCAGACAGCTGTCTCAGGTAAAGAAACTTTGAGAGTTTTCTTCCTTACCAAGTTTGCTCTGTTACATACAAGGACTATTTCATTCTAAAGATTTCACATGAATATGAACTATTGATCATTGCAACTAAGAGATGTATAGATAGGTTGGTTCTGGTGATTTTTTTTTTCCTTTACCATTTCATATCTTCTTTCATGCAAAGCATAGCTGGAGAGATAATTCACATAATCATTTGGACTCATATTCCAATACGATACTACATTTTTTTTTGTCATGAAACATGTTTTCTAGTGCACTCGGGGAAAGGAATATTAAAACCAATATATTCCTGGGAAAGTGAATTTGAAGGCTTCAGCCAGCTAAAACTCAAATTCTGTGTCTCTTTGCTCTTCTTTGGATGTTACAAATAATGCCACAAATTTGGTTGTGGGCACTAGCTGTGGAATATATCAATGGCTATAGCATATGCAACTTGATCTGAGGAGAGCTGACAGGTAGTCATTTATCACATGATAAGCTTATTACTAGATGTTTCTCTAGGCAGAATCAAACATTTAAGTATTGTTATAAAGACCTCTGCAGGCAAGTGTTGTGGGATTTAAAATTTTAGTCTGAAAATCTCACAGGATTTAAATGTCACAGTACTAAAATGCTGCAGTATAGGTAAAGGAGAGATGAGCTTTTTGGAGGCAGTAGTGGAAGCAGAAAGAATCAAGAAACTCGCATTGGGAATATTTGTACCTGCAGCTTCCCACTCAAACCCAGTATTTACTGTGAACAGGCTTCCAGAGACTGTCTAGTGTGACAGTTGCTGGAATTAAATGCCAATTATTCATTACTTAGTCACCAGAATGTCTGACAGTGCATCAGTTTCTTAGCAATTGTACAGCTGGTTAGGGAAAAAATAATCAATATAACACCTACTCAGCAGAATTTATTGATTTTTAGTCAAAACTAAAATGTTATGCAGAGATGGTTCTGATTCAGTGGAAGCCACAAATAGGTATTTTCTCCCGGGACCACTGTGCTTGATGAAAGGGGTTGTTGCAGCTCCTCTGCCAGAGGCTGCTACCCCAGCTGAGCCCCTGGTCAAGTGCTCCCTAAGGCCTGTCCTGCAAAATCAATCCTGGCAAATCAAAGGGGTGGATGGGGAATAACAAGCTTGACTGTTTAAATGAATGAGGGAGTGCTCAGGTAGGAAAATCCTGGCAAGCAGTAACCTCTTCCCCCTGTATGGCTGGGCTTGGAGAGAGCACCCCAAAGCTTGAGTGCCTTGGGTGCCCACGGACCAGGTTTGCTTTTGTCTTTATTTTGATTCCAGACAGTTTGTTTCACTGGTTCCCCTGTCAGGTACCCAGTGATATAGCTTGGGGGTTTTCAAGCCCCACATCTCTGGGGTACTTGGCCAAGCAGAGGTTCTTTGGTAGTATTTGGTGGAAATACTGAATGTTTTTTATGCTGATAGAGTTTTGAATTGTGCTGGAGACAAAACTGTTTCAAAAGGCTGAAGTCTTCTGCACAGAGGAGTCTGATCTCTCAAGATGTCTCTGACAGTTTTGAAATTAAAATGATATTTTGACTGAAAGTGCGTGAAAAGGCAGGCTCAAAAAGTGCTGGAGACTGAGATATAAAGGTGGTTCCTGTGCAAAATAGGCAATTCTACTTGGCTGACATTGTGTTACAGGAGACTGGTAGGATGGTGAAATGAGGTTGGAAACTCTCTTCGGGGAGAAATCATTTCAGCCAGCTTTGGAAAATCTTACAGACTTTTCCGGTACTCTCTGTCACCCCTCTTCTTCCCGTGTTATCTCTCTGAAATAGGAAGAGTAGTGTAGAGGAAGGTTCAGTATGCAGTAATCTTAAAACCTTCGTGAAAAAAGCACTTTGGGGCAAAGAACTGAATGGAAGCAATAGAAAACTAGTTTGCCACGAAATGGCTGGAAACAATACAGTTGTGGCACTTCTCTGAATTTCTTTATTACTGAAGAGTGTTTGAAATACGGAACCTTCCTGTGTTGGGCCAGTAGGGCGAGGGGTCTCCCGCACTGTGGTTACATGGGAGCATATGGCTTCTATATGAAGAAAGTAGTATATCACAAATAAGGCCAGCAGAAGATGGTTTTATCCTCAAGTCTCTTACTGGTGGCAGTAATTCGAAAGATTGGATATTCAGATTTCGAAATCTGGAAAATTTATGAGTTGTGGGCTAA
Source organism: Platysteira castanea (assembly GCA_013397175.1). Taxonomy (NCBI): domain Eukaryota; kingdom Metazoa; phylum Chordata; class Aves; order Passeriformes; genus Platysteira; species Platysteira castanea. The sequence goes on from VYXC01006220.1 coordinate 648,959, forward strand.
AAGTACTGGCATCTTGTAAATATTACAGAAAGAACTGTGCTTTCAATCCTTGTTTAAATCCATTAAATGATGTAACCTAAGAAAATGCATTAGTCTTCTAATTCTATATTTTCAGTAAAATGTGGTCTTGTTTAATTTTGTTAATTTCTTTTTCCAATTCTTGTTTTATGTACCTGTTAATTAGGTTGTTGTATACTTTCTGAAACAACATTTGTTGATTTCCAATCAGTTGGCCCAGGAGAGAGTAGGGAATCACAGGAAAAGTAAGGAGATTTTGATGGGGAAGAAATCTGTCTACTGGATTTTCTATTAGAGATCCAACTGCCTGAGAAAGCAGGGGTAGTTAGAATTTCAACAACAATATTCTATGTATCAGGTTTGTTTCCTGGAAAATCCTACATTGGTCAGATATAACTCAAAGTATCTCCTGTTGATTTTGAATGTGCTGGAGATTTTTATAATCATCCCAACACTGGGGGAGAGGCAAAGAAGAAGACTGAGTGCTAGAGAATTAAATTATAACTGAGCATGATTGATTATATCTGTATTTTTTCACTTTGTTCATAATGTATTTTTCTCTTAGAATAGTTTGTCTTATGTTCCAAGATGTCAGGAAAATATTTGTTCAGTGTTATGAATCTTATTTTAAGCTAGAAAAGGAGATGAGTAAGTAATATCAAACCTGTCTTAACTTCTATATGTGTCCTCAGTTACTGAGGACTTCCGTACAAAGCTGAATCTTTTCATACCTTCAGGGTGCATTGGTGTGATACACTTTTAACCCTGTTATCTGTCTCACGCACAAACATTTTGAAGATTGCTCTGCAATCATTAGACCATTCTACTCACTTGTGGACCTTTCTTTATATATATATATATATATATTTAGTACCTTCTTTCTCAAAAGACAGGAATAGTCACAGATTCCACAGTGTAACAGGAGAACCACCAAATCGAGTGGTTAGTGTCACTGCAATCTAGCATTTCTTGATTGAAGGTTTTGCCTCCAAATGCAAGCAGGAATGAAGATACGTCTGCATGCATATTATTGGGGGGGGTGTTTGGTGGGGTTTTTTGTTTTTAATTATTAGAGTTTGAAGATCTCTGGGTAGATATATTGTGTTTATAAAGTGGTATGGTTTTGGGGTGAATTGTTAAATTTTGGATGCTAGGAAAAAAAAATTATTTCGTCAGCTGCTGCTTTACATAAATTAAAACGAACATAAAGGTTTGAATGAGAGCAGANTTTTCTATTAGAGATCCAACTGCCTGAGAAAGCAGGGGTAGTTAGAATTTCAACAACAATATTCTATGTATCAGGTTTGTTTCCTGGAAAATCCTACATTGGTCAGATATAACTCAAAGTATCTCCTGTTGATTTTGAATGTGCTGGAGATTTTTATAATCATCCCAACACTGGGGGAGAGGCAAAGAAGAAGACTGAGTGCTAGAGAATTAAATTATAACTGAGTATGATTGATTATATCTGTATTTTTTCACTTTGTTCATAATGTATTTTTCTCTTAGAATAGTTTGTCTTATGTGCCAAGATGTCAGGAAAATATTTGTTCAGTGTTATGAATCTTATTTTAAGCTAGAAAAGGAGATGAGTAAGTAATATCAAACCTGTCTTAACTTCTATATGTGTCCTCAGTTACTGAGGACTTCCGTACAAAGCTGAATCTTTTCATACCTTCAGGGTGCATTGGTGTGATACACTTTTAACCCTGTTATCTGTCTCACGCACAAACATTTTGAAGATTGCTCTGCAATCATTAGACCATTCTACTCACTTGTGGACCTTTCTTTATATATATATATATATATATTTAGTACCTTCTTTCTCAAAAGACAGGAATAGTCACAGATTCCACAGTGTAACAGGAGAACCACCAAATCGAGTGGTTAGTGTCACTGCAATCTAGCATTTCTTGATTGAAGGTTTTGCCTCCAAATGCAAGCAGGAATGAAGATATGTCTGCATGCATATTATTGGGGGGGGTGTTTGGTGGGGTTTTTTGTTTTTAATTATTAGAGTCTGAAGATCTCTGGGTAGATATATTGTGTTTATAAAGTGGTATGGTTTTGGGGTGAATTGTTAAATTTTGGATGCTAGGAAAAAAAAATTATTTCGTCAGCTGCTGCTTTACATAAATTAAAACGAACATAAAGGTTTGAATGAGAGCAGAAGCTGACATGTAGGTGTATAAGGAGGTATGACCCAGAAGGAAAAAGCCCAGGATGAGTTTCTATGACTCCTTTGTGATGACCTCTAAGGATTATCACTGTTGAATGCTGGCAGAATTCTGTGACCAAGAGACATTTGCCACTAAACCAGCACAAGGAAGCTCTGGAGAGCCTCATCCAGGTGTTGTGCTGGAGCTGGGAGATCCCCTTATCATTCCTGGAAGAGGAGTTTGTCCTCCAGGCGACAGCAAAGGATCTCTGTGGGGTCCTCTGCAGTAGGTCCCTTCCATCAGGAGGTGCTGCATGGGGACACCTTTGTCTCCACTCCAGCACAAGGGTCAGGATGTGCATCAGCTGATCAGTGCTCTTGGAGAATGGGGGCAGTGAAACAAAATTTGAATGAAACTAGAGTATAATGTTACTGAAGCTGGTCAAAACCCAATAATTCATTATTACTGGCTACGCTATTGGTGGCATTTTGCTGGTTTAAACAAGTGTCCTGTCCAGAAACTTCCATTACCTTGTGGTGGCATGAGTTGTTATATTAGAGTTCTTCATCTTAGAAGGTGGTCATAAGAAAGTTTAGTGCTGAAACTAGAAGAGTTATACCAGAAATAAAATGCATAAGGTCACTGAAAATGCTTACACAAGTGTGTGTGGTTATTAGGTTATAAAAAGCCTTTAATTTAGTAAAATATCTGCTGTTTAGGAAAGGCTGGAAGTCATATAAAGGTTGCTCTGGGACTCAAAATCTATTAAAAAGAATTGTGAATAATTACTTGTGGTAAATGTTACTGACATTGACTCATAGGGTCTGATGTACATTGGTTTAATGTTCCAAATAACAGGTCTTAAAATCCAGATTCTTCTACTTTCAAGTGTCCCTAATACCCTGATAAATTACCTCTTAGATTAACACTTTGTTGGATTAAGGTAATCAAATACATTCTATAGAATCTGCATGACTTTTATAATGGTTCAGCTGTGTTTTGCAGAAATAATTAAAAACTAAAAAACTTTGAAAATCTGGAGTCTCACTTTCTCATAACTTCTGAAAAATGGATTAGTTTTTCTTCTTCTGTCTTTTTTCTTTCTTCCTGTAGCACCATTCCTTCTTTGCTGGCAGAAACAGTGTTGCTGGGCAAAGGTGGATGCAGTGCTATTTGTGTGTCTCCAGTTCAGGATGTGGGCAGCAGCTGTTGCTGTGGCTGGAGAGAGCAGATCAGGAGAATGTGGCAGGAGGAGCTCGGGCATGGGCTTCTGTGTACTGAGGGGCTGTGATCAGCTACTGCTTATTTTCAGGAGCATCCCTTGCTCCACCTGCGTTGTGGTGTGAGTGTCGTAGTTAGGGTTTAAGGATCTATCTTCAGTAGGATCTGTTTTCTCTGCAGGCACTTTTCTTTAGTGTGAGAAGCCTGAGACTTTGAATAAGAACAAGAAAATCTGTCTTCTGAAGAAAAATCTGCTAAGCCACAGCTGAGGGTGACAGACTTTACCCATGAAGTCACTGTATTGCACTATGCATTAAGTGCAGTGCCTGTACCCCAGGTAAAGAAATCTTCTGTGAAGAGGAGAACTTCTGAAAAGTTAATGTTAATGACTATGTAAATATAATATGCTTTATTGGGAAAGTCAGTTCAGCATTTCATAAAGTGTGTTGTGCTAGAGAGTGATGGAATGCCATTTCTCTTGGCCATGGCATGGAAATTTCTGTGAAGAAGTCATAACAAGGCCCTCTGGAAATGTTCATTTCGCAGCCTATAAATAGGTGAGACCACCAGCCCTGTAAAGGGTTACTGGGTTGCTGGCATTTTCTGGGCAGGCGGGAAAGTCATAAAATGAGGATTTAATTACCTGGTTGTGGAGCTGGAAAGAGAAAGGCATTGCTTTCAGAACTGGGGAGGAGAACTGAGCGGGAACTCTGAAGAGACTTGAGGAGCAGTGTGCCTTCAGAAGACCGGGCGTGGGGGCTCCATGGGTGTTGTCCAAAGGCTTTTGCTTGAAGGCTGGAGAGCCCGGCTGAGCGAACAGCAGAGAAGGGTTTTACTCCTCCAGAAAGGTTCTCTGAATTCCTGTCACAGACAATGCCAGAAGGTTGGATGCCCACTGTTTGTTGAAACACCAAGGCTTTTGAATTTGACCAAACAAGAGTTTACATTGCAAAGGATCTGAAACATCGTTAGTTCCACATTGAAATATGCTTTACATTTACTTCCATTTCTAAAATAGATATAAAACACTAGAACCTGTGATTATGCTTAACTGCTCAAGCTTCTGGGATTTGGCAGTGACTTTAATTCAATTTTTCAGGACTTAAATATTAACAAAATAGAGTAGATCCATGGCTGCTTGTGAAACAAGACCAGTTTGAAATACTAGTGATGTGTTACTGCTTTGACTGGTGTTCATGGATCAGGAGTACAAAGGTAGCATTTCCCCCAATATATCTGCTCTTGCCTCTGTTGGAAGAAATGCTCTTTCCCACCTTCCTGACAGGAGGAATGACTTTGCACAGATCAGTTTAGGTGCATGGACATAAGACTTAGCAGAACATACAGAAAATATTTTCTTTGACTGATGGGGTACTGTCAGATGGAAAAGAGCAGGTAGGCAGAATAGATGAGAAAAAATAATTGTAATATAACTTGTACAATAAAAACTCAATAGATTTTTGCAGACAACAACAAAAAATTAGCATTGTAAAGGCAGCAAACAGGAATCACACCCTCTGCAGCCATTCACATAAATCTCTTTACTATGACAGTAAATTCAGTATAATTTTCTACTAATTTCTGAAACAGCATAAGTTTTTAGAATGAAAGCTCCATTTACTGTGAATAACAGGATTCTCTTTCAGTTTAGAAAACAATTAAAGATAGTGGCTCCTGATGCCTCAAAACCTTGGAAATATCCAGATGTTTCCAACATTTATTGTTGGGTATGTAGAAAAGAGTAATATGGTCTCTACAAGAATATATTCAAGACCTCATTTTAACAGCATTATGAATATACAAAAATGTAACAAATACTCTACAAGCAGGTGACTGAGGCTTAACCTGAACTACTTCTGCTTGCAGTTGCTACAGCTGATGCTACTGTTTAGAAAACACCATTTTCCTGCAAATTGGTAGACAATAAGCAGCAAGACTTGCTTTTAGCTGCTCTTCTAGATTACAGGCAGCTTAAATCAGGGGACAAACATATTCCTGAAGTAGATTTGGCAAAACCTTTTGCTTGTTTTTTCCACAGATCTGAAAAAAAAAAGGGTTGGAAATCATTCTGTCAGCTCTCAAAACATGGAAATGTTCAGATACATCTTAGAAGGGAAGATGTTTAACTTGCAGAGAACAGGATCAGAAAGTATTTTAGAGCTCCTGTAAGTTATTTCTGTCCATTAGGTAAGAGTTCAGTAATTAAACTTTATTTAAGGGTGAAGAAGAGACTCTTTCAGTGATGGCATAATGTTTCTCCTTAACAGCATATAGTATGTTTTCTGATAGTCTTAAAATCAAAATAGTCACATCCTGACTGTGATATGTTAGAAGAACTTCTATAAATACATGAGACCATTAAAAGACTGATGATCAATATTTTGGTTGTACGTGTACCTATGCACAAACACATCATTGCCTATGTCCGTACTAGCTCTGAAATACCTGACTTCCTTCTGATTTCAGAAAACAAACACCTTAGGTTAATTTAACCACTTTCCCTGAGAAAACAGTGCAGACTTCAGGCAATTCTACTGTTTACTAGAGCTTACAGATTTGACAGAGGTTGGACACTGTTTGTATGAGTAGTGTTCTGTACTGAGAGACCAAGGAGAATGTGTTTACATGCTGTAATATTTTGGTATTGATGTAATTTTCTGACCTGTGAAACCTTATTTTCTTGATTATTCAAAGTCTACAAGTACTATATTTATATCTATGGCTATAGTAGCTGAAAGACTACTTCCCTTGAGTAAACTGACTTGGACAATATATGGAAAACTTAGAATCAGTACAATCATTATTTGTAACTTTGAACTAATTTATATTGCATGTATAAGGAATAGAATTTTAAAAATCTAAAATGGATGAATGTTACTTTGAGTAATAGATAATTGTATTTCAGCACATAAAACTTGTATTTGCCAGAAAAGTACCTGACTTGTTGAGAAACATTTCCCTAAAAACTCTCTTAAATTAAACTTCATCAGTGAAGTTGGTTTTTGTAGAGGAATGAATAGTTTATTGTGTCTCGGGTGATTATGACAAAAAGGCCATCTCACCTCACAGTAAGCTTAAGCAACAGCAAAAGCTTTCCATCGAAGTTTCTAGACTTTCAACAGATTCAGCAAGTATCAATAAATGCATGTACTGAGTTGAACTCTGGAGGAGAGCTGGTAAATTATTTCCTGGGATCCTTTCAGCTTTGCTTTCTGTTTTTCAACTGAGCCCCTCACCTCACCACCCACTCTGCTCCCTCTATCCCCCATCAAGGTATTTAGTCCTTTTCAAAAAAGAAGCAGGATGTTCTAGACATCCCTGAAAAACCTGTGCCACTTTGGTTATAGCCCTGAGGTTTCTGTATCACAAGCAATGAGTCAACTGCTAAATTGGTTGCTAAAGCACTTTATGGAGCTGGTTCTTGTCTAGGGCTTTGTTTGTGGATATGCTTTCCTCTCACTGACTGAGCATGGAAATCCCCAAATGTGGCCTTTTCTTCCTGGCCCAGCTGTGGAGCCAAAGCCACTCAAGAGCAACCCCCTCAAGGCAAACCAGGTAGTCACTACTGGCTTATTATCAGGCAAAGTAGACTCATAAACCAACCTTTAAAGGCCATCTGGATCTGAGATGGGACAGACTAGATGAATTCAACTAGTCTGACATACCCTTCTTAAAGGAACTTGTCCTCCTGTGATTTGCATTTCAAACAGAGAAGTGCTCATGGCTGACAGACAGTATCTTGTCTTTGGCAAAATGTCATTCTTAGAGTCATGGCTTTCTGCCTCAGGATCAGGTTTTAATCCATTTGTTTCTCTCTTTGAAAGAGCATGACAAAATCAGGGGGTAACCAGGGCAAGCATATACATTTTAAAATACATTCCAAAGCATTTTTATGTTATTCATTGGTAGGAGGTGCTTCACCCACATTTCACCAGGTGGTATCTGGCTTTACTGAGAGTGTTCTGTCAGATTATAGTTATATTGTCATTTGCTGAGCACTTCAGATCTTGAAATTAGGCTGAGAGGTCATATAATTCTCTCAGGTCATACCTAGCAGCCTTCTTTGGCAGTCAGGTAACACACTTTCTGCGTGTTTACTAAAGGTTTTGAGATCACTTTGTACTATTTTAAACAATGGTATCTTGATATTCTTTAGACTTTGTTTCAGCACTTGGCGCAATTTATGCTGCGTTTAGTCAGTGGTGCCTGCGAGATCATCTTTGTTCCTTTACAATGTAAGTTAATTCCCAATAACACCACTTAAAATAATAGCTAGCTTGTAAAGTCAGAAAAAGAACATTCTCTTTGAAAATATCAGGTTGAGTAAGAATGAACGTAAGTTTATGCCTTGATTTACAAATGAAGAAATAAAATTTGATGTGTAATTACTTATTTAACCTCTAACTGAACGTAGGCACTAACTTACTAATGAGAAGATATGCATGTTAATAGAAAAGTTAAAAAATATATTACAGATTTATGGATTATGGTTTATGGATTTGTTGATCAACCAATGGTTCTTTTAACCAGTGGCTCAAAACTAATAACAAAATAAGCATGTTGAATAGTGTTACATCTGTAGGACTTTTAATGCTGGCAGGGGAGTGCTTAAAGAGGAGGAAGAGGTTGTTCTTGCCTTCTGACTGGCTACAGGCTCTAGTGCAGATAACTCGAGGCCTTCCACAAATGCTACTGGCATGAGTCTTAATGGGAACCTACACTGAAGCAGAAATTCAATTCAGTTTGGATTTGTATTGCATTTTCCCTTCCTTCTGGACATGCATACTGGAATCTGGTGCTGTCTGAGAGGACAAACTGTCTGAAGGACTCAAGATGGACATATAGGGATCAATCAGATAAAATATAGGATGCAGAAACAATTCACTGAAAATTAGTTATTTGAACCACGGCCACATCAAGCCTTTCCCCTTCCTATAGGCAACCATAAATCTATAAAGATTAAACTATCCTTCCCTTCTCAAGTTTTGCCAAGAAGTTACACAGAACTTCCTGATCAGCATTTTTCTTGATGCTTTCTGCAAAGCTTGGTGTTATAACTCATCTTTATTTAAGCCTGGAATAGTGCCAGAAGAGTTGTATCTCAGTCATTTCAGGAAGCAATTTCTGACACTCGCCCAGTCCAAAAGGAAATAAAACTTCCAAAAAATTTATTTGCCATGTCTGGATAGCTCCTTGTGATTGCAGCCTTCGCAAAGGAGAGTACAGAGGCTGCTTCCTCCTGGTGCCTCCAGGAGGACACACCACCCCGATGGTTCAGGGAAGAGGTGGAGCTGAGGTGGCACTGTCACCCTCAGCATTAACCCAGGTGTGGCTGACCTTCAGGCGAGGGAATAAGGCTTTACTGAAGCTGATGGTAAAGTTCAGCTTCTCCTGCTCTGCTCCTCTGCACCTCCACCTGAATTTTTTGATATCATTAAAATCAAAGGGAACTGATGAAAAGTCTGCCTAGAACTTTCTAAAATCCTAATCAGCCTCCTTTCAGGTCAGATAGCATTGATAGCTGGGAATGCCCCTGGTTTCATCTTTTTTTGATCAATACAACTGCATCAGAGGCTGCTGGTACCTGGCGGGAGGGAAGTGGGTGCAGTACAGCACACACTTACGCATCTCAATGAGATGCTGTGTGACCAGAATACAGCAGCACGGTGTGTTTGGGATACGCAGACCCTCAGGAACAGAGACTAGCAGTGTTCAATAGGGTCTTAGTCTTGAGAAGTCCTAGCCAAGCAGCTCTGCAGATTTTTGTTGGTAACATTTTCTAGCTCTTACGTTTTATGAGTGATGCCTAGGCACAGTAGAAGTGGCCAGGGTGTGAAAAGAACAAACAGTTCAATGTCAAGAGCAAATCATGTGGCTGCGAGTCAGCCTGCTTGCTTGCCGCACTGAAAGTGCAGCCAGGTTACAGCTGGAAATTCCCACTCGGGACATAAAATTAGGAACTGTTTTGCACCAAAAATAGCGGAGCTGTGGGGAGAGACAGTCATCCACTACAGCAGGGAAACCCCCATGTTCTTGAGAGGGTTTCAAGAAGGTGGGAAATCAGATTTTGGGGTGAAGGTGAAGCTGCAAAAGTACCTGGAGACTTCAGTGCAGCCCACCAGAGTTCTGGAGCTGGAGCCAGCTATTGACCGAGCTGCTGTGCCGTGCTGCCCACGCCTGCCTCCAGGCTTTCTCTGGCAGCAGCCCTATCCCATCGAGCACCCCAGTCCTGCTGCCTGTGCCTGCTGCCCCGCTGCCTCTGGGCAGCCGCTGGCACACAGCGCGTGGTCACAGCAGGGCCCAGTCCGGCACTGGGGACTTGCTGCCAAAGCCTGTTTTACACAGGCACATTCTGGCAGAAGAAAGTCAAAGGGCTTTAGGGATGTTTATTTTTACTTCCACCCTTCTTGCTTATTTTTGGCCAAGGTACACGCTGCGCTTGCTTTAGCAGAGGATTGATGAAATGTAGCCGTCTCTTCTTGACGTTGCGCTGTTCTCAGGGCAGCAGGACTCACTTCTGCTTTCTCTCCCTGTTTAACAGTTAATGATCTGGAAAAAAAAATACAAGGGGTAAGGTGACATTGGCAGCGCTGCAGCTCCCGGGGGAGACAGGCTCTCTGCAGGAGCTTGTGCCCTCTCTGGCTGTCGGGGCCAGCAAGTAAAGTAGCTGCTGGTGTTCCCAAGTAGCAGCCACTTCTCATTACATCTTTTATCCTTGAGGCTGGGATGGGACGGCAATACTGGGAACTGCAGAATATCTTCTCTGAAAGCCGTTCTGAACAAGGCTTGACTTAATTTACCATTCTGGACTTTCAGAAGACATACAATTTTCTCTCAGAAAATGTATGTTCAAGAGATATAAACAGCCAGCTGCTGTTCTAAAATTGTCACCTCATCACAACTGCTCAGGTATCAAGAATGTCAGCAGTACAGCAGGTCGATGAGAGCAAGGGACTTTACCTCCCACCCTGGATAAAAACACCATGATCACAGTAATGATATTCTGATTCTCTAGTTTATAGCAGAGAAAAGAATCAGAGGTAGCAGGGAAGCATATTTCAGTTTTATACTCTCAAAAATGTTTCAAGTATATTTATATTTTTCAGTTGGGTGAATTGCTGGAAGATTAAAAGTTTTATTTTTTCCATGAATCCAAGTAAATGTGAAGCATTGATTTAAAAATAAATAAGCACTGATTCCTTTAGTCACTGTCACTTTACCACTCACAGTGGCAGTGTTGCTTGGAGAAGGTGAACAGTGTACTTTGCTGGCTTTTAAGTCACACAGCAGAGAAGACAAAGCTCTTCCTGCTCAAATTCTTGATGGTGCACTGCAAAATGATATGATAATTATATCACGTTGAGCACACGTTCACAAAGTCAGCAGCTCAGTTTTGCTTAGCTTGCAGTATGCCATGGGTATTTAGGGATGCTTTTTCATTTGCTGGTGAGATGGAATCTTTTACACATCAGTGTGGCTTTGGGACTGTATTATCTGGAGATAATCAGGAGGTATCTGCATGGGATTTTCAGTTAGACCTTCTCCTTCTGCTCCTTCAGCCAAATCATACATGTGTACTCTCAATACTAATATTTCAGGTTTGGTATCAATCTCTTTTGTTATCCATTTCTTTCCGAGAAGAGTTCTACTGCATTTTTTTTACTGAGGGGTTATCAAGAAATGCAGTCCTCAGGCTTCAAAAGCATAAAAATGTTGTTGGTTCAGGTGCTTCACTTCAGAAAGGTGAAACCACAGCAATTCAGACTTCTCAATTTCCCTGTGTCCCATCATGTGAGACACCTTGAGTTAGGTTATTTGATCTGGAAGGGCAAAACGCTTGCACAACTGGTCACTTGTGGGAGAATGCAGTGAGGAGGCCCAGGCTGGTGTGTCTGCTCCCCTGGCAAAGGACGTGGGGCTCCGTGATGAGCGATGCTGCAGTGGGGCAGAGAGAGGCGGTGGCACAGTGCTGCTGCCAGGGGTACCAGTGGGGCTGGAGGAGGAGTGCAGGGCTGCAGCTGTCAGGCAGGTCTGATCTCTGAACATGGAGCTGAGTGGGCCCAGGGGATTCGGAGTCAGATTCAGGGAAAATACTTCCTTACAGTACGCATCATGCTTGCTAAGTCATGAGCTCTTTAATTCTCAGTAGCTGTGATTCCAGTTCAGGAACAGCATCCATGGAGGCTGCTGGGAACAGGTTGCACACTCACTACTTGTGCCAGCAGGTTTCCTCACGGGAGCAGTCCCTGGTAACTGTGGTAAAGGATATGGGCAATGTAAGCTGGTCAGAGCAGCTCTTTGGAAGTCATTGGAAGCTTTAGGAAAGAAACCATCCTGTCTGTGAGCTGACTGTGGAGGAGGCAGGGAGTAACTGTTGCTTAAAATGCAGCTCTAAAATGCAGGAACCTGTTCTAGTTTCACCTTTCACGCTCCTTAGGACATGCCTACGGAGCACAGCTTATTCTGCTATGACCTGACAGGTAGATAAAGTGGTACAAGCCCATTAAAGTGGGTACAGTATAAAGAGAGCAAGGTTTGTAAAGAAAAGTAGTAGCCCTTGTTACAGCAACCAGTGTACTGGAAAATAAACAGAGAAGTTTTCAGGTACTTGGGCCTTTTCCCAGATTGTCTGTTCCTTACACAACCACAGGTACGGACATGGTTACTACAACACTGTAGATGTGCTGTGGCAACACAGCTGTTCCCAGGTGGAAAAGGAAGCACATAGGTAGCAAGCCCTGCAGTGGGTGGTTGTATTAAAAAAAAAAAAACAAACCAAACCAAAACCCAAAAAACTCTCAAGCAACTGAAGAAACCCCACAAACAAATAATCCACCAAAGCAAACCACTTTAACTAAAACAACTGAACTCTTCCCAGCTCAGTTTGGCTTTAAATCAGGATTCAGAGTGAAGTTTCTCCTGCCACATGTTACCAAAACATGACTTTGCAAACAAGTTCAAGTTTTCCAGGTCCACTTCTGCAGAGCAGAAAAAGCATTTTCCATTGCATTGTAAAGCTGATAATTCCTTTTGCTGACAGATCAAGTTACACAAGGCCTTTACACCTGGATGCTTGGTGACAAGTGGTATCTGAAGGTTCCATCAGTGCTCCTGGCTGCAATGACATGAGGTCAGGGCAGGCTGGAAAGTCTAAGCAGTCACTCTGAAAATTGATGAGGTTCATACAGTTGTGAACAATATGTTCATATATTTGTTTTCCTGGTGCTTTCTGTATATTCAGTGTTTTATGCAGTGTCTGGATTTCATGCTACCTAAAATGTCCATATTGCCAGTTCGTTGATATGCCATAGGAATCACAAAGGATGAACCCAGAAGGTTTTGACCACTGGCTAGAATGTAACTAGCATTCAGAGAGGAATATGTTTTAGTAACATGATTATTTGTGAAACAGCTAAAATACCTCATTATCCAAGTGATTGTCTGCAGCGTGGTGACCAAGGAGCCCATTGAAATGCGCGAGGTGATTTGTGCTTTGCAAACACCATTGATTTAGTCTGGCTGCCAAATTCGGGAATTAATGCTGTAGCGATTTGTGCATGTTTCATGTTTTCATAGCCATAGATCTGGAGACATAGATCCAAAATCAAAAGCAAGCCCTTGAATTTGGGAGGGCTGGGGGAATACTGAGCTCCATGGAGCAATGACGAGAGACTAAAATGCTGGATGCCATTCAGCCATGCTTGTTAAGGCAGATTGTACCTTTGTTCTTGGGGGCTATTTTCTAGACTTTTAAAAGTTTATTTCTTTTACTTTCTTCCAACAGACTGGCAAGGAAATATTTCAGAACTGCAATAGCCTTGCAGTGGTATTGACTTTGAATTGAATCGAGTTTCTCTATGCATTTGAAATAATGAGGAGGCCATTAACTGTGAGGTTTGTATTGGGTAAGCAAACCGAGTGAGAAGTGGTTATAGAGAATGCAAAAAACATCTCCTAAGCAAGAGAGCGCTTCAGATGTGTGAGGGAAAAAGTCTTGGCTTTTAAAGTGGCTGTATAGACAATAGTTCCTTTAGGACACTCAACTGAAAAGTTGCCTATTTGATCTCCCAAGAAGATGGAAGATCTCTCAGCACAAAATGCTGAGCCATTAGGAGATTTGGATTAGGAAGGAATCCTTTCTGTTTGGACAGTAAGGGAATACTGCAGTTGAGATTTTTATTCTATAAAGACATATAAAGGGCTAGCAGCAGAACATTGTACTACTGCATTGGCAAGATGACAAGGTTTGAATGTGGCAGATTTCAGATAAACAGGTGGAAACGCAATGACTTAAAATAAATTGGGTTTTGTCTCTTTATTTCACTATTTTTCTCACTTTCTTTCATTATTGCTGTTAAGGACTAATTACACTACGATTTGTATTGCAATGTGTAAGAATAATTGGTCCTGTTTTAAAGCACCTCCTATAAAAGGACCATGTTACAAGGCATTGACAGGAAAGTGCTAAATCCATTCTCGTTTGGTGTGCAATACATCTCTGGTAAGACATAGTAAAGATTTCAAGAATGGGTTTCTGTGGTTCTGATTATTTATGCAGAATAACATCCTGCTAAAATTTGGGATCATACCAGAAATCAAAGACAGGGCTGCATCATTAATGCCTGAATTTATGTGGAATAAAACAACTTCAACCTTTAACTGCCCTTTGATATTTTAAATGTAGCATTTCCTATAAAAGAATGAAAGCTAAGAGCAAGGATACGGAGACACACAAAAATTGTTTTTGCTTTAAAGGTTCATTTCTCTCTACCTTCTTCTTAAGTGCAAAAACTACTCATGGAGTAAGATTTGGGGTTTTTTCAAAGGGGGAAGGGGTAGGCAAAGCAGCACATGGTCAAGTATTAACCAGAGTAATGTCAGAAACCACTTGTCCATGCTGAAGAAAGGCTGCAGGCATAAATTTGTTTAATATCTCCTGCCTCTGGCTGCAGGGCAGAGGGGAGGTTCCTCTTCTTGGAGGGCTTCTGGTGAGTAGGCAGCCTCTGAGCCAGCTGGAAAAACTCTGCGCCTTCCACCTCTGTGAGAAAGAGACTGCCCAGAAGCAAATGGGCACCCATTTACCTCCAAGCCATGCCATGGTGAATAAAACCAACTCACATGCCCAAGGACATGAGGGGAAACAATTCAGCTGCTTGAGCCAATGTGAGGGTCCTACATAATAAACAGAGAAATCAAAATTGCTCATTTATGAATATAAATTCGATAGAGATGGCATTGCTGGAGTCTTGATGGGAATTTCTGGTGATTGAGATCTTTAAATCATGGGTAAAAATCTCTTAAGAAAGGTTTAGTGGGCAGAAGGGGATAAGGAACGGCACACTATGACCAAAAATTTTAAGAAGACATGAATAATTTACTAGTGAAAAATAACAAAGAAATTATTTCATGGACTGATTTCCCATTGTGAAAAGAGTAAAATGGAGTAGGAGTTTCTCTCTGTGAGAGAAAAAAACCCCTGCTTTTTATGGGGAACAGGTGACTGGCTCTTTCAGTTACCATCTATAATGTATAGGAGGAAAAAGAAAATTGTGGGTTTTGTGGGAGACATTAATCCAAATGCCATATGCTGAAAGTTTCATGCTGCCAGCACTGAAACATCATCAGAATCACTAAACACCGTTCTTAATTTTCTTTCTTAAAAATGATTGCTCCAGATATTGGGGAAACTCTAGACTTTTGGAAACACAGTAGTAAAAATTAGCGGTATAATAAATAAAAATGTTCATAACTTGATTATGTTTGTTCAAGGAAAACAGAATGCAAATTAGTAGTTTTAGCTGATACAATTTCACAAAGTGGAAAACAATTCAGAACTAAGTCATTTGGGGGAAAAATGTAAATTATAATTGTAAAATGTCTAAGAATATTTTACAGGCTGCCTAATAAGCCATAACTGAGAAAAAAATAAGGGTACATTAGTTTCAAGAAAAACGGCAACATCCTGGCTGAGAGGGAACTCTTAATAATCCTTCTCTCTGTGAATATAAAACAAGTAGAAGAATGGGGAAGCTGAGAATAGCAAATACAGGACATAAATTTCTAACTGGAAAAGCTGATACACCTCTTTCCATAGGGTAAGAAACTGAATGTGTGGAATAAGGTAAGATATTAAACACTTAAGCCCTAGGCTTTCCTAAGAATAAAAATCCACCTTCCCTTCTCAGCCCAGCTGTGCTCCTTGTCACCTACTGGTGCCATTGGCAAAACAAAATCTTTGTCACTAATAGCAGAGAAAGGACTTAAAGATATTTATAGATACAAAACAGAGATGTCATAGCTGTTTCATATGACTGTGTATCTTCGCCTCTGGTAATAAATTGGGAGGTTGCTAAATTGCAGCTAAACATTTGAAAAGGCATAACTTCCCTCCAGGAAATGTAGCAGGCTGAGAAGCTGTTGTGGTGAGTGTTGTTGTGGCCATCAGGGAAGCCCTGAGGAAGGAGGGGAGGAAGGATACATCTCAGATCCATTAGGATTTCAGTGGGCATTGCCAACCATAAGTCTGTTGGACCTTAGTCACAGGAAAAATAGCAGAAACCATGATGGGGGCACTGGACTGATAACAGTTTGAAAACAATGCATTGAGTGTCAACAGACTGATAGAAAGCATTTTCCTGTTGGACTTGAGAGGTTTGTAATGTTGTCCTAAGAGGTGGCTGATATATATTATAATGTTGCCACTGTATATTTAGAGCTGTAGGGATATTTTTTTTTTCCCCTTGGATGGTATTTGACACTTGTGTAGAAATTGGGAGTGGTAGAAAAGCGGGATAGCACACTAAAATAAGTAAAGCCTCCTTCAGCAGGATAGTGAGAAAAATTATTTACTTCAAGTGCAGTCTCTGACTGGCCTTCTCCTTGTAATGTTTCATCAAACTCCTGAAGGGCAACCTCCACTCTGAGGCCTGAGCAAGCTCTCTGAAGCAGTGACATGAGTAGAGAGCTAAGTCACTTCTGAAAAAGATCACTTTGAAAATTACGTCTTCAGTGTCCCAGTGCAGCTGGTCTTCCTCGGTGAAGCAGAGAAAACCAGACCTTCCCAGCTATCAGTAAAGACTAATATACCGAAAATAGAAGAATATATCAGATGTTTTAAAAGTGGCATATGGGTAGGGACTTGACAATATTACCCTTATAGAAACAGTTAGATATCTCCAAGGGATATTCATGAATAATGAAACTCATTTTCAGGTTTCATCTTTGGAGAGTTCATTATTTTTCAGAACTGTTTCTTGCCAATGTTCTTTAGTGGTAATTATAGAAAAAGGTTAGCGCTTGCAGCAGGTCCCAGAAAAAAAGACTTAAAAATGGAATAGATCAATAGAATAATTAAGTCGTATTTAGTCTTCTTGTCCCCAACCCATACATTGTGCTGATACTTAAGGCAATGACAGCAATTTCTGGCTGTAAGAACTGGAGCTTGAGATGAGTTAAATTCTCATGTATTTAATAAGATTGAAGAATGCTCTAAAATGGCTTCAAGGTGTTGTTAATTCAGTAACGCACTCACTCTGCTAACACTAGACTGCATGGAAGTGTGATGTTTGTTTAGTGAGTTTGCTCACGAGAGCCAGACCCTGTGGTTTAGGAAATGTCTGTGCTTTCAGAGTAAAGAATACCAGGAGAAGGAAATTTTGGACAAGTCTATAGGGAAGTGTATCCATTTCTACATTCACTGATGTCTCTTCTTGATAACAGCATGACCAGTCCATTTACACCAAGCAGAATGAGTTCTGAAAGGTTTTCTCCACCATCTCAGGTCTATCAGTGAATTCCGTATTTGCTGGCCAAATTCATTAGGAAATCTTGGGTTTGAATGGAACAAATTTAGTGGCAATGAAGAGCAAGAGTCAGAAATGCTTTACATGAAAAGTGCTAAGGTTGCAGAGAAAAGCAATAGTTATCTAAAGATCCTCTATGCCAGAACTTGTCTTAGGGTCTCTTTTAAAAAAGAAAGGGAAATAATTCTTTTAAAAAAGAAAGGGAAATAATTCTCTTGTTTATTTTCAGTTATGTTGCCAGTTCAGTGCATGTTCAGCTGAAGTCTGTTTTTCACTAGGTTCAAAGTGTTAGATCTGGTCTTAATCCTTCAGTGCTCCAATTTGCCCTTGCTGAGGCAATGGAACTGGAGCAACACACCTCCCTTTCACCAAGCTGTTTGTAAATGTAACTGTGCTTGAAGAGCAAATGCATTAGAATATTTTGCTGACATGCTTGCAAGAACTATTTTCTCCTTTGGTATTCCATTTGTCTCCTCTCATCTTTTAAGGCATGCTACAAATCCCTCACCCCCATTCTTCCCTCCCATGGCATGTACTTGAAAAGGGGAATTTGATTTTAGAGAAAAAGATGCTGGTGTGTTCCAGAAATACACTTGGCACCTGCAGTGTCTCATTATATATTCTGGGGACAAAACAAAGAGTAGTTTTGTTTAAGAGTCGTGTGTTTCACCAAGTTCCTCCCCCAAGAGAGTTACTAGGAGGTGTAATCTCCCCTACCTTTGGCTGAAGATCAGGACAGCCTCTTTGCTTGTTCTGTGAGGGAGTCTCTCTTGCCAGGATGTGCTGTGGTCCTGCTGGGCTGCCCTCAGGTGAGATGGTCTTGTGGCAAAGATGTGCAGCACTGCTGACTACAACACAGAGTGAATGTTTTTATGGCTTTGTAAGTGATTCTGTCAGATGGATGCTTTAAGTCCCAAATCAAAGAGGCACGAGCAGAGCTGGGTTTTTGTTCCACCCTGATAATGTTTAGGCATGTTCTCCATGGCAGGCCGTGGGATATGTTATCTCTCTGATTGCAGTTGTGTTTCACACAGCCCTTGGGGCTTTTATAAGCTCCTCACACTCTCCATGTGCATGCTGCTATGGTGCTCTGAGAACCTTGTGATTGATTTAAAGATTCAAGACTGGGATGGGAAATGATGAAACACAAATGTCTCCCTGAGCCCTTGGAAGCCAATACTGCTGGAGAGGCACCAGCTCTGCCCTCAAATCTGCCCAAAGACAGCTTTTGCCCTGGTGTACTGGGCAGCCCTCTCAGGGACAGCTTTTCCTCCTAAATATGTTCTCTGACTTGTGTAACCAAGCAGGTGGAGCCCAGCACCTTCTCACCTCCACTTGCCTGCAAGTAGGCAAGCTGTTGTCCGTGGGAGTGGGCAGATTGGCTCAGAGATGATGGTTCTTTCTGAAGGGCCTTTTGAGGTATTTTGTGCTCTTCCTGAGCCAGGCTGTATTGGTTAAGTTCATATCATCAGCATGGTTGTGAAGCACAGGGGATAGGCACAAATACAACCCTAAATGGAAGATCTGGGATGAAGTGTAGCTTACAGCTCAGTTCAACAATGTGGACATCCCTCTCTGCCTGTCGCATTCCTGACTGGGGCTGCAATAGAGGATTTTGTTGCTTGTCTGTTTAAATACTGCAAAGTTAGATGTTTTCTTCTACAAAAGAAATGACATAGTGAAAAAAGTGTGAAAAAAGCACAGCACAAAATTTGCAACACAATTATGCTTCCCCCCCCTCCCTGCTTTTCTGCCAAAGTTATATGACTATAATATCCTTTAAAAGTAGTATCATCTTCCCTGTGTAAGTGATGCCATTTTCCTTTGTGGCTTATCCTGTCCACTCCTCTGGGGGTAAGCCTTAATTTTCATCACTAAACCAAATTCTACAGTTTGTGTATTTACAAGAAAGTAACGTAACGCTCTCTCCTTCCAACCCCAGTTGTAGTGACCATCTGGAGACCTCCCCGTTCAACTTTGGATGAACTTCAGCTGAAGTATGACAGCCACTTTGGCTCCATACAAGCTGTTCCAAGCCTCATTGTTGCTATTAGCAGTTTGTCTTAGTGACAAGGCTGCATTTTGCCTATTGAAGGTTCGGTTTTAGTGATTCAGCGTGTTTCCATTGTCCACAGTTGAGAGTAGATCATTCAGGCTCTTATGTTTCCAGTGCTGTGGATACAATAGCTCATTATCCTGGGGTGGCTTTTTTGTTGGGGTTTTTATGGGGGTTTTGGATAGATGCATAATAGATGCAAGCTCTTTTCAGGGGCAAGTTCTTTTCTTGATATCCATGCACAGTGTTTACTGCAATGGGACTCTGTGTGATTTTAGCCTTCAAAGCAAGCCAGTCGTGGAACACAGGGAGGGCTGAAACCCCAAGTTTTTGTTAAGAAAGGCTGCAGCTCTTCAGCCTGTATCTAGCTTTGTCAATAGGTGGCTGCATCTACATGATTCATCAGGTCACAGGTGAGACTTACAGAGGCCAGCACAGGAGAAGATAGATTTAATTGTCCTCTAAGTCCATGGGCAGCAGTGGCTTGGAAAATGATTGCAATGAGGGTAAAGTTATGGTGATAAGGAAAGTTATTTGAAGGACACATTCTTTGTTTCTGATGACATGAAGCTGGGAGTTACTGTTAAAACAGTGGAGAGTTGGACTCTACAGGAAAAACTGGAAAACTGCAATAACCTGAATAGCAGCGATGAGAAGGAGTGCGAGGTCATGAACCTGGGGGCTTAATAATGAGCTCCCAGCTCATACGGGAAATGCTTATCCACTGAAAGCAACGGAGGCAGAGGAAGCCCTGAGTGCACTGGTTAATCATAAATTGGCTCTGAGCTACGGGTATGGTGTAATGTGGCTGAGTAAAGGACAAGCGTGATTCCAGAGTGTTCTGGAGAAGAATTTTTCAGGAGTGGCAGGGAAATATTAATGCTGTTGTGCTCGTAAAACTGCACCTGGAATTGCCTTTACAATACTTGTCACCTATGTTGGAAGACATGGATTCAGCTGGAGCAGGTGCAGTGGATTAGCACAGGGCACTCTAATATACAGGAGTAAACTGTTCTAGCAGAATAAAGGCTAAGGAAGAATGTAACTGTGCTCTATAAATACAAGAGTGAATTAAACACAACAAGTGAGAAGGCATATTTAAACAAAAGGACAATATTGCCTTGAGTAAATAGGTGTGTGTGGCTTGGCTGTGATTTAAGTTTCTAAACCAAAGGTTCTTGAATATTATTAGGAGAAAGAAACAAAAAATACTTGTTAGATTTTTATAATGGAGATGACTATATGAAATGGTTATCTGTGAAGAGAAATCAAGCTCACAAAGTCCCTTTTGCACTGTGTTCCTAGGCTTCCTGAAGTATACTGATAATAACATGTTTTGATCTTTGTTAAACATGTATTTTATGTGTCTCTGTCAGACATTATATGTGCCTGAGTAGCACATACTTTGACACTAAAAGCTTGTGAATGCAAATCTTAAACACTCTGGTCATGGACTAAATCAAGCTCTTCAGAGAGGTACAGTTTAGAAAAGTACACAAAGTCACCAGAATACTTCAGATGAGCTTTGTGGGCCCTTTCCAACTCAGAATATTCTGAGATTACGTGTGCTTCCTCATCCCCATGTCCTTTATCTTTTCAATCTTCCCCTCCCAAGTCTGGCTACTTGAATGAGTTATCAGCTTTTATGACACTGAATCCTTTTCCTCTTTTGTGTGCTTTCTACCTCCTGATGTTTCTCAGCTTGCCTGGACAACGTTTCTCTGCTTCTCAGTGTCACTTCCCAAGCTGAAACGTCACCTCCTGAGTGGCACAATGAAGAGCCTGGTGCTTTTCCTCCATACACTGCAGTGCAGGAGCTTGTCCCCGCTTTGGGACTGGTGCTAGCAGAGAGCAGCTGCAGCCCAGCAGCTGTCCCAGGTCACGGTACAGCGCGAGCAAGTGCCCGGTTGCTGCCAGCCAGTACTGACCACCTACTGCCCCTGCTCCTGCTCCCTTATCTTACACCCTGCTGCAGCAGCCTTTCAGACAGTCTGTCCTCTGCCCTTTCCTCTCCCACCATAATGCACCGTGCCCTGAAAGGGGCCCCTAGCCGAGGAGTCCCCCTTGTGCCCTAGGTGTCTGAACTGGCACGCGACAGGACCCTGTGCACCGTGTGTCACTACTCAGTGCAGCAAGGCAGGACACACAGATCCCTTCATCACTGGCTGTCACACACAGTGACGTACAAGAACGGTCTCTACAGCTGAAGAAGATTCAGTTTCCAGCTCTTTGAAGTCCATTTCATCACATACTGTGCTGCAGACTCGGCTTGTGACTCTCTACAGCACTTTCACCCTTACTGTGTGGGTATTGGACCATAGCTCATGCTGTAAAATGGCACAGGATAGGGCAAAGTGCCCTGGCTGGGTTCCTGCTGCTTTCCCCGAGTGCCCTGCACCCCTGAGCTAAAGACACCTTCTACTGCTGCTTAACAGCGGGTACATGAGGATGCCTGTGCTGGGTGGGAAAGAAACCTTTCTTCTGCTTACAAAGAAAGGTTAGCTTGGAATCGCTTAATTGCATCTGGACATTAGTCAATCAAAGGTGTGGTGAGCTAATTAAGAAGATTGTGTTTTTCATTTGCCACCTCTTTCCAACATTCCTGTAACTGGATATCTTTTTATTTGACACAGATGGAAAAATAACAAGCTTAGATAAACCTTTTTTTTGCTCCTCTTTTTTCCTTATGTCCTTGCCCTCTCTGGTGGCATTGTGGGCATCAATTTAACATGAAGTATGACTGCCATGTCACTCCAGCTGAGATTTTTAGGCATGCTGTGCACACCTCTTCCTCCCTCTTCAGTTGCCCGTCTGTATGCGAGTCCAGTGGAACTGCTGTCAGTATTCTGGGGGGCAAAGCTGAGGGGGAGGCCTGTGGGATTCCCCAGGTAGGGTACAAAGCCCATTCCCTATTGCAGCTTTCCAGACAGATTAATTCCTGTGTGAATCATAAAACTCGTGGAGAAATGACTAGCACTGTGGAAGGGGAAGTTGTAATGAATTTGCAGTGACTATTAGTGCATGATACCTGAAAACCAGAAATGCAGGAACAGAAGTAGCAGCACTCAGGTTAAATTTTGCTTTGAATTTCTCCTTTTTAGGAGTGCTCTTAAAGAGGGCGAGGGGAAAACTCGTATGTGGAAACTGCATGAAGTGCAGTATCGGATGGCAATTGTATTTAAAAACATCTTAAGCAAAAGCTCTTAACGATTTTCCTCTTAAAAATAACTTTTCCACTATACAATGTCCTTACAGGGTCTCATTACCTGAAGAAAAAACAGTTTGCACCAAAACCCAGATTGCTTGTTTGCTAAAGCTCTAGCTTTGTTTCTTTCAGGAAACACTGGAATTATCTGGGCTCACTGTGTGCTAAGGTTACACCTACCTCCCACTGTGGCTGTGCTGCAATGCCGTGAAACTTCCAACTCTATTATTTCAGTGAATTGTTTTTCAAGGCAGCTGTACAAAATGTTTGCATAGGCAGGGTTGTGGTGTTTTCCTTTTTTTTTTTTTTTTTTTTTTTTTTTTTTTAACCTCCAGGCCTTCCTGCTCCTTGGAATTCCTTTACTTCTGTACCAAGGGGTTTTGAGACACTAATTATCTGGCATAGAAACTTTTCTGTTCGTAACTCTGGAGCCATTACTTGGCCTGGGGAACAGCTGCGCAAAGCTCTGCTCCAAGATACCCCTCACAGTCTCAATACCTATAGATAGGCTGGGATGTTAAGATCCTTTGGGAACTGATGGGGGGTCCAGAGTCAACTACCAGAGTTTTTCTAATACAGAGACAGCAGAAGTCTCTTAGCTGTTCTCATGCACAGTGTAAGGAACTCTGCTTACATCCTCAAGCAGCTTGACCAAACTGGTTCCTAGTGCTTACCTCTGGTTTGATGAAATTGCAGCCTTAAGAAAGAGGAGGGCAGAAAGAGTATACAGGCATATGGTCCCCAAAAATGCAAACCAGCAAGGAGTGGGAGCAGGACAGAAACCTTGTTGAGGCTGCTGTGAATCTGATAGCCCAGAAATTTAGGTATCTACCCAGGAGATTGTTTTTCAAGTCTCTACAATTGTTAATTCAACTAACACACAGTTATAAATGCCAGGGAGAATGGGTGTCTGGTTGGTTGGCTGCTATTTCCCCCACTGTTCAGGAAGTAACGTGTATTTTGCCACACAGTCGTTCTACGCTCAGAAATCTGCCAGCAGCCAAAACTCTGAGGGACCTGTGTCAGAACAGGTCATCGCTGTGATCTTCTGAATGCTCCTTCAGAGGGTTCTGCAGACTGGAACTGGAGCCCCACTTCAAAAAAAGGTTGTGCACATACAGGGACCCTCCACCTACCCCTCCTCTGACTGGGAAACATGGAGTGGTGATCTGTGCCTTGATCCAGTTTTCCCAACAGAGGAGGTTTTAAGAGAACGACTGCCAAGCATAAGTAGTGACCTTTTGGTCGGTCAGAAGTCAGTGCAGAATTAATTTCCAAGGGAAAGCACAGTTATCAGCTTGTTCTCTTCCGTAACACTCCAAGGTGCTTCATGTCTCTCCAGGAATGCTCTCCACAGCCAGGATTTTATCTCAAACTCTGGGCCAAAGACACTGACCTTTAGTTTCAGAAACAGCAAGTGGTAGGTCTGGGTTTGGGACATGACTGCACATCAAAGAGCAGCTATTCCAAGTATATATTCAAGTATAGCAACTTGGATAACCTCACCGAGAGCTCTGCTGTAAGACAAGATGCATGATTACAGCACACCTAAAGTACTGAACAAGACAGCAGTGAAAGTATTTTATTGGGATCCTCAATTCATCATCACCCACTAATAAAAAAAGCAAGTTCCCTCAAGACTGCTCCATGGAAAAAGTCAGAGTGAGGCTGCCAATAGGCTGTACCTTGATTTTTTAGTATTTAAAATTTTAATTTAGCTTTTTAAATGTGAGATTTTTAGTTGTGTACTATTTTAATCATGTGGGAAACGTACTGAAATAGCTTACTTTGGCATATGGAAAATTCACCAAATCATCTGCAACTTTTAGAAATATGGTTTTTCTTTTTATATGGTGACAATACAGTGTATGACAAGATGTAATTCAGAAAGATTCTTTATGTTTCCACAGGAGATTCCACCTCAGTCATTTGCCCCCCTCTATACCTTCTACACCTGTGCTTATACATGCTGTAGACTTTGACTGAAAGTGAAGTCTGATGCAAAAACATCTACAAACTTCATCCTTCCTAACTTTCGAGAAATGGAAACTGCAACATTTGGAATAGGTTAATAGTTGTTTAGTAAGTCTTCCAGTCGACAAGATATGATGGTTTGGAAATTCAGTACAAATTACTATTGTGTTGAATGACTGTCCATGAAGGAATACGTGGCTTTACTCCTACAGGGAGTCACACTGATTAAGATCTCTTTCTTAGTAAGTATTTAAGTATTGATTATAAAGAACTTATGTGAAGGAAAAAGAACGTAACTACTCAAGGACTACTACTACACACCTTTCCCCAGAAGATACCTGGAATTCATCATTCTTGCATGGATGTAATCTACATGTTTTGTAAACCCAGAGGTTATTTTCACTTCCTGCACAAAGTTAGCTAGAAGGAAGGAATATTTCTGGTTTTCTAAATGAACTAACATTTCCACATCTTGAATTTTGATAAAAAAGGGATCTAAATGCAGGTGTGATTTAGCTTTCTTACAATGACCTTAATAAGCATCACATAACAGATGTGTAGATGAGGCATTAGGGATACGACTGAGTGGTGAACTTTGCAGTACTGGGTTGGACTTAAAGATCTTAGAAGTCTTTTCTAATCTAAAGGATTCTATGGTTCTGTTATTCCCTTGTTTCCTTTTGTATTTAACTCTTGGTGAAGAGATCCTTGATACCTTTGTTCCAACAGAGCTTGTCTGGTTGTTGTCTTTACAGAAGTCTACACTCCAGAAGGAAACCAAGCCCTTTGGCAACCATGTTTTCACACAAAAGTTCAGGTTAGTTAATTGGTCAGATACCTTACACACCCTCTGGGGATGAAAAAATCAGCTTCACAGGCATAAGATACATAATTTCAACTTGGTGCCTTTAATATCAGTAAGAAATGGGTCTTAATAACACAGGGATGTTTACTTAATGATTCACTTTGTGTTAATTACACAGTAACAACCTGTCATGATTCCATAGTTCATTACTGCATAACGTCTTCTTAAAACAGATTATTACTTCTGCAAAAGACCATTAACAGCACAAATACATTCTTAGACCATCCCCACAGCTTTCTTGCTCTAGCTGACTAGCAAGTCCTGTGCTATGAAAAAGAAGCAGATTTCTGATGCTGCAAGACACAACTGTCGTGCCTCTTTACTTCTTCTAGTTGAATCATTGGGAACTGTACTTGTTTTTCAAACCATTTGGCTACAGTGAGAAGCTGCTTCTCCTGGAATGAACGTCCAATGAACTGAAGCCCAACTGGCAAGCCTCTCTCTGAAAGAGCTGTAGGAACATTTATGGCTGGCAGTCCTGAAAGAAAAAAAATACACATGCAAAGACTTACTATTAAACCTTAGAGGAAATTTTCTATCAATTTTAAGAGAACTAGAAAAAAATTATGTCGAGAAAAAAGATTAGCTAAAATAATTTGATTCAATGAAATAAATGCTAGATGATGACAAGAAATCAATTAGAGAGATTTAAGGAGTCAGCATTCTCTGAAAAAAGATAATCAGCTCTCCTCAGAAAGAGATTTCTGTCTCTGGAACAGATCCATCTTACCTGCAGCCCACACTCCGCTCCAAGGTGCCCCACTTTAAAATCCAGTCTTACATTTTCAAGCGTTTAATAAACTGCCCTTATACCTAGTTATCACAGTACTACTTACAACATGGGGGTTGTAATATCCTAATTCTAAAGAGAAGGTTAAATAGCTAAAGGGACCAGACATTTAAAATTACTAGGCAGAGGAAAACATAATTGAATTCCTGTCCCTACTCACCAGCCATGTTTGCAGCCTGTGTCAGGATGTCATCTTGAGCGCTGCGGGTCCTGTTGTCTTCTTGGATGAATTCCATGTATGGTGCTGCATCGCTCAGAGTGGTGGGAGTGAGTAAAATATCAACACCACTCCTGAAAACCTTCACGAAGTCATTGGCAATGAGACGTCTCACTTTCAGTGCCTTGACAAAGTACTTCTCATAGTTCCTAGAAAGAAATAAGGACATAACAACCTGACACTTTCATTCCCAAAATAAGGACTTTATTTCTTAGTTACTGTGGAAAAGACAAGCCCAGTATTCCAACTGAATACAATTTTGACTCAGACTGGAAGCTTAGTCACCACACATGTTTACGCTCTCATAGCAGCAAAGCTGACAGAGAAAGAAGAGATGAGGGCATACAGCTGAAGAAAGGTGAAGGGAAAACAAAACCCTACTTTACAATAATTAAATA
Organism: Platysteira castanea; assembly: GCA_013397175.1. Lineage (NCBI taxonomy): Eukaryota > Metazoa > Chordata > Aves > Passeriformes > Platysteira > Platysteira castanea. Next base: position 675,664 of record VYXC01006220.1, read on the forward strand.
AAAAATTAAATCAAAACAACACTTTTATAACTATTTGGAAACTAAACTGCAAATTGTATTTCACAGACTCATGGAAAATGCTGAGTTGGAAGGGACACATCAAGATCCTGGAGTCCAACTCCTGGCCCTGTGCAGGACATCCCAAGAACCAGACAATGTGCCTGAGAGCACAACTCAGACTGGATTGGTGCTGTGATCACTTCCCTGGGGAGTCTGTTTCAGTGCTCAACCACCCTCTGGGTGAAAAGCTGGTATCTAACCTAATTTCAATGTAGGGCAGCACAGCAAAATCTAGAAAATATAGAACTACACAGGTCTGAAAAATAGAATTAATCATTTAGGATTCAATCCAGCAAGATACTTGAAGCATATGAAAAGTCCCATCATCTGTGGAGGGCTCCAAATGGATTTAAAACTATCTATGTGATTGTAGTATACGTCTCTGTACAATACTATAAAGACCTCATCTTCATCTTTTTTTTTCCCCTTATGTAAACATGTGGTCTATGGATTTCTGTCTTTACACAACTCTGAAGCAGAAACACATTAGTCAGCTTTATGTCTATTGTTCCTTTTAACTTCATATGCAGAACTGGTAGATGTGGCATCTTAAATTCAGAGAAGTTCAGTTTCCAAGGTAACTGTCACCTAAACCCTCAGCTATTTGGGAAAGAAAAAAAAAAGTAAAGTGAAAGAAAAATGAAGTGGTGCATTACCAACTGCTATATGCCAGAGTGTTCATAGATAATACAACTGAAACTGTCCAAACCCCACTTTGTTAGAGTAATCTCAAGATTTAAGATTCCAAAAAACAGCAATGAAAATGGTTATAATCAATAAACAGTGGATCCAAGTTAATAAATTATATAATGGGAATTAGACCTTTTCCTACAATCACTTCAGAAATCAACTTAGCTGTTAACTTTAGAAAGTCCCTAAATGCCACATCTACATGTCTTTTAAGTATCTTCAGGGATGGGGAGGTCACCACTTCCCTTGACAGCCTGTTTCAATGCTTGACAACCCTTACAGTAAACACATTTTTCCTAATATCCAATGTAAACCTCACGGGGTGCAACATAAGGCTGTTTCCTCTTCTCATATCACTTGTTACCTGGGGGAAGAGACCGACTCCCACCTCACCACAAACTCCTTTCAGGTAGCTGTAGCGAGAGTGATAAGGTCCCTCCTTTGCTTCAGGCTAAACAACCCCATCTCCCTCAGCCATAAGATTTGTGCTCCAGACCCTTCACCAGCTCTGCTGCCCTTCTCTGGACTCACTCTGGCACCTCAAATGTCTTTCTTGTTGTGAGTGGCCCAAAACTGAACACAGGATTCGAGGTGTGACCTCACCAGTGCTGAGTACTGAGGGACAATCACTGCCCTGGTCCTGCTGGCCACACACTGGCTCATGTTCAGCTGCTGTTGGCCAGCACTCCCAGGTCCTTTTCCACTGGGCAGCTTTGGAGCCACTCTGCCCCAGCCTGTGGCACTGCCTGGCGTTGTTGTGACCCAAGGGTAGGACCCAGCATGTGGCCTTGTTGAACCTCATACAACTGGCCTCAGCCCAGCCTGTCCAGATCCTCTGCAGAGCCTTCCTGCCCTCCTGCAGATCAACACTACCACTCAAATTAGAGCTGTCTGCAAGCTTGCCGAAGGAGGACTCAATCCCCTTGTACACGTTGTCTCTAAAGATGTTAAACAGAACTTCCTGAACAATCACCTGGTCGTTTTAAAGCTTTGAAAAGCAAGATAAAAGTAAGCTGTAAAAGGCACCATTTTTAGGAGACACAGATGGGTTTTCTCTACTACATATTCTAAGAATGCTTTCTGAACCCTGCACTCTGTTCTTCAAAATTAATTTATTGTGAAACAGGAGCACAACTCCTCTGTTAGATCTTGATGGAAGGCAATTGTGTATTCCCTCACAGAAGAGTTAACTATGTGAATTTTAAAGCAGCCTTAGGAAAGCTGATCTGGACAGTTGTAAGCAGAGGGAGCACACTTGGCAGGAATATTGGCATTCCATAAAAGCTGGTTGCTACAGACTGACTGACAACATTCCTGTCTCTGAGAGCAATTAGAAGCCACATCTGATGAATACTGTTGCTGACAGAGCTCTTTCAAAGCAAGTGCACTACAGAGACTGATTACATGCCTAATATTTTTGTTAGTATCTGAACAAATTCAGACAGAGAAAAACAGCACTTTTACTAACATAAATTAGGACTGCTGCATAAGGATTGAAAACTAAAAATGTAAAACTGATCCATGCACCAGCTTCTCTACGTGAGTTGGATAAAACCCTGACTTCTGTAAAGACATCAGTTCAGTACTTCTGCCAATGCTTCTCTTTCCCTGTACATTGAGGCAGAGAGCTGCAGTTAATTTAATTGCTTTGTCTGTGGTTTTGTCTAGAAGACCTCGCTACAATGTACCAGCAGTTTTTCTACGCACTTTTAATGAGATTAACAGCTACAGAACTTCTAACACTAGGACAGTAATGACTTCAGTATGATTTCAATGTCATACCATAGGGTAGATTTCTGCCTAATTTAACTAATGGATGCCAATAATGCTCTGGTAGGGGAAAAAAATATCACTAAGTTGTTTTACTGATTTAATTTAGGAGGCTCACTGGTAAGACTTAGGGAAAACATTTTCGTTCATTATCAACAGTCCACTAGGTATTACAGAGCTAAAGCAATAACAAAAATACAAACAGCTACTAGTGTAAGGGCATTTTCTTTTTCATGTCATGATGAACAATTAATCACCATTTGCTCAAAAATTTGTTAAGCTGGCAAAGCTGAATTTCACGATGTTCTGCTTACTGTTTCAACAAGAAGTAGTTTCCTGACAGAATCCTTCCTCTTACAACATCATTGAAGCCTTCTCGCCGTGTTGCAGCATACATACTTTCTGTGGACTCCTTCTTGTCAGAACGGTGTCCTGAAACGGCATTTTCGGTATTAATACTTCTTGTAATCCTTAGGATTTAATAATATCAGGTAGGTTATACATAGTAATACAATAGGTCACTGTTTGCTGCAGTCTGACATGCTACTATCATGGAAAAACAACAAAACATATTCCTGTTTTATTATGGAAATACTAAACTAGATTTTGAGCCCAGACACTGATACGCCTAGTAGTGCAAGGTATTAAAATATGTATTTATTTACACATTTTTATCTCCATAAGATTTTTTATTATAATCCACATTGGAGAAATAACATCAAGCATCCAACCATAAACAAAACATCTACAAAAACTAACACTTTTATGCGGCATCCAGCAGTGTTTCCACTGTCTGAGAAAAAAGGTCTTTTCAAAGGCCTTACCATATTCCAGTCCATCAAACCTGGCCATATTTGATGCCACTTCTGCTGTGCACAGCACATGATAGCAGACAATTGAGTAACGAGTGTGTGGTAGGCTCACTTCAACCACTTTAGCACCTGCATTCTTAAAGAGGTCAGCAGCTTTTGACCAGAGAGCCAGGATTTCACTAGACAGCCCTGGTGCATGATATTCCTTAGTGGAAAAACAAGAAGAGGAGTTATTTTACGTGCTGATTTACTTCTAATAGCAACCAAACCACAAATACTCCCTGCTAAAAATACACTGAAACCATTATCTCACCACTATATGATTTAAAGTACTTATTAAAGCTTTTTGCATCTACTAAATCCTATACAATCAAGGAGTATTAAATTAACAGGATTCAGTCTTCTTAAGAGTATTATGTTAATCTCAGTAGGATCAACATATGTATCACAGATCATGGAATTTCAGCAGTTTCTTCTGAAGGAGTAATTACCCAGTTATCCCCTTATTTATCTATCAAGACTGTACTGCACTGCTCTGCAGTCATGGGTAGAAATTCTTCAGGTCTAAATCCTAAAACTAGGGCTGCTGCGAGCAGGAAAGATAAAAAGAAATGGCCACAGCGTATCAGTGGCAACTGGCACCCCTCAGTGAAACAAATAAAACCACCCACCAAAGCAGAACGACAATCAAGGGGTCGGGAGAAGTCTTAAGATTAGCTACATTCCTCTTTCACAGCCAAATTACAAATATTCTATTAAAATTCCCTATTTTTGAAGATACCTGCTTTAGTTCTATCCCATAGTATCAGAGTCATAATACTGTCTGATTTCTGAGTAGCTATGACCCGTGTTCAATGTATGCATATATCTGTTTAGAATAACCTGTAGCAGTAGAAAAAAACTGTCCAAAGGATAGGAATAATTAACCAATATCGTCATTTTAGATTTATCAAAATTTAAACAGTATGCAGCTGATCAATTTTCCAGGCATGCAATTTTTGCATTTCACGTATTGTGAATAATTGGTCAATGGACATCTCTGCTTACCAAATTAAATCTTCTGGTATGCCTGTTCTAGCTTAGGTTCCAATACTGAGAATCCAACCAATAAATGTTATTCACATTGTCTCTTTGAAGGCAGAGCCTTTATTAAATTAAAAATAGGCTGAAGTCCCAAACTTTGTTCCTAAATTTCAAGTACTCTTATAGTTACAAACATGACTGAATTGCATACATCAGATGCCAAATTACAGATGTCTTTCAGTTCTTATTAGAACTCTGCAAATCACAGCTTCTTGTGCCATTCAATTGTGTTTAAAATTCTGCTCTGTATTAACGCAGTGCCATTTAGGCAAGTATTTCAAAGCTCCGCACAAACCAGTACCAAGCTCACTGCATGGGAAGCCACCAAAAGCAACTTGTTTGAGGTTACAGAGGTGACTAATGAAAAAGCAAGAGAGAACCAAGAACTGAAGTTCCCCATTTCCCCTGAAGTTCCTGACAGCGCTTCCCAACACAGTGAGAAGATGTTTTAGATGACGCATTATTGTATGAGTACTCCAAACTGCCTGAATAGGACCCAGAGCACACACATACTGCTCTTTTCCAGAAGCTGCTTGTACTGCCTTCACTGTTTCAAATCACAGGAGACTGGGAGGTGGCGGGCAAGACACATGTATTTCTTTGTTAGGTGTCTTATTTGTTCTTCCCATCCACAACTGTTAAAAGAATTCAAATGTTACCTTTGGAATTCCTATTGAAAGCTTGCTGAGATCAGTCAAATTAGGTAGTTCAAATGGCTTAAAGTCATCCTGAATTGTGGTAGAGTCCTTAGGATCATGTCCAGCAAGTGAACCTGAAATATGACACAACACGTGAAGAACAGAAAAACGTACATTAGTTAGTCAGAATTCAGTTTGTTTTGAGGACGAGTTGTAAACAAAGATGTATGACATAGTAATACCTAACAAAACTGCGGCATCATCCACACATCTGGTTAGGATTCCTGGCACATCCATGGAGTTCACTAGAGGAATGAGACCATGGCGAGAGATCAGTCCATATGTTGGCTTTAAACCTACAACACCACAGTGAGCAGCAGGGTTTCGGGTAGATCCTCCTGTGTCTGACCCTAAGGCTCTATGGTTTCAAAAGGATCATCATTAGTAAGATAATTCAGAACATTTTCAAGTCATAAGAATGTGTGGCTTTAAGATGCATGGATTTAAAATTCTGTGAATTCTTCCAGATCAGAAGTCATAATCACACAGCCTAAATTCCAGTCTGCTCTCTATGTATATCTTTTATCTGTTCTCTGATTTTTCTTAGTGTCTCTGAATTAGCCATTAGAAGAGTCCAGTCGTCTTCACAAAGCAGAGGCAGATAGGTAGAATTCAGACCATCTGAAAATGGCCCCAAATATCTTCTTCTGCCCTCTCTGTTGGTCTGCTCCAATTCTGTGGACTCCAAATGATACATCTCATGTGACTGAGGGTGCAATTTTCAACACTGATACCTTATTTATTGGGTAGCCAATGCACCATGAATCAGCATTTTCTAGTATACAAATGAAGAGTGGCACTTCTTGCCCCTAACAAGAGGACATACCTTGGAAAGTCTAAGATGTTTTTCCTGTTTCCAAACCTACAAAGACTAGATCAGAACTTCCAGTTTACAGCAGCTTAGGTACAGTTAAAATACATAGGTACAATTAAAACACAGTATTTTATTATTAATTATTTTGAAGTTGACTTCCATTTTTTGTTCACAGATGTAACCTTCTTCTTTCTAAATTGAGATTTTTATTTCAAAAACTGTATTGAAATGAAACATGCTGTTCTCTTGATTTAAATAAATTTAACTCGAGCTGCATTTAAAAGATACAGCAGTTTTTATTAAAATCTTTGCCAAAACCAATTTAAACTTCAGAAATAGGTATAATTTTTATTGAAGTGAGTATATGACTTTTCCCATAGGCATTTATTTCTGATATAGCTGAACCAATTCAACTGACTTTCCTGAAGTGGCATTTTTTTCGAAGTTTTTCTGTTGCTATAAAACATCCTCTATTTTACAGCATTTTCGGACACCCAAATCTCAAATTGAAAATACAAAGACTGGCAGCATTCCTGGTGCTTGAAAGACACTAACAGGGTGGATACACAATAGGTTATAGGCAATAACATAGCTGGACAAAATATCTCCCTGATCTGACAATGTGCTGAGCAGTGCAAAATGGGAGCCCAGCAACACAAGGAAAGGTGCCAGACCCTCTCAGGATCAGCCCATTCTGGCTCAGGATAAGGACCAGCAGTCCTTGGGAATGGCTGCACAGAGCTCAATTTCAACAGTATTAAAATGTTGAGTAGGTTATATCCCAGTAAGGGGTAAGGAGATGAAGAGAGATATAATTAAAAAACCTGTATTCAACATTAGCAAGAATATATTAACAATAAAATAGGTGCTTGTAACGTAGTCTATGGGTAAACAAGGATAAAATAGCTAGAGAGCATTTTCAAACACCTTCCAATTAAGAGCACAATTGAAATAATTTTCTATAAAACATGCTCTAACATGTAGCTCTAAAAATTGCATAAAATGCAAGGTGTAAATGTTTGTGATCAGTTTTCTTTTAACATTCAGATAGGGAAGATAGTATAGACAACTGATTTGCTAAATAGTGTGTTGCTATTCCATAGAGTTAACTATTACTATTTAAAAAAACTCCAGCTTGTTTAAATTCCTTTAGGAAAAAAACTCCAACCAACCATAAACACACTTTTGCTTAAAAAAACCTCCCAATGCTAAAACTGTCTTCTAACTTAAAAACAGGGAAGTTTATATGTATCCGTGTAGTAACTTCTCTGTACTCTTCTGTTAAATCAGGAATTTGAAAGCTTTTAGGTTCAAAACCTCATGTACTATTACGTAACTACGCTATAAAAACAAAGGAGGGGAGAAAAGATTATTATACTGTTACAAATGAAGGGATCTCCTAATTTGCTGAATTACATTTTCAGTGTGTACTTATTTGTGTAATGCACTTAGTGAAGAAGAGGATGTGTCACAAACCCTGTAAGACTTTTTAAGAGATTATGTGGGAGTAAGAATAAAACTGTCACTCCTTTAACTGCCATCATAATTTTATTTCACACAGTGCAAAGTGGTCATACTGCTGGATAATACTTGAAATGAGTAAATCTAAATTTGCCTGCATGGATTAATTCCGGCTTCATGATATGCCACGAATAACCTAGGGATGCTGAAATAAATTTTTGCATGCCAGTGCCAATAACCCTCCTATTTCATACTAGCTTATGAGAAAATTATAAAATTAAAACATTCCAACATATTTTGAGACCTTTGGGGAAAGACAATTTTAAAAGCCTCTTACGCAAAACATGTGAAAGACGACACAGCAGCTGCACTGCCTCCTGAGCTCCCTCCTGTTATTACCCAGTTGAAGTCTTCATCTTCAGAATGGGATTTTGGGACAGACTTTTCCTTGTACTGTTTTGAATAACTCCAGGGATTTCTGACTGGTCCAAATACTCCATCCGTACTCCCAGATCTAAGATAGGCAGGACAAATACAGACAGAAGTGACAGAGGACACACTGTATTCACCAATTTAATTTTTTTAATCCAATTCCTCAACATCCTTGCAAATTCAATTTCAACAGAAGAAGAGTGGTGTATGTAAATCCTTATGCAGTCAACTTCTACAACATTACACACAAGTGTAAAATTTATAGCTCTTCATCAGTTTCTGACACAGAACCTGAGCTGGCACCTCTTTTTAACTTCTGCTAATGATACTGAAACGAACACAGTTACAAAGACATAAAACTAATTTAAGCTATGTAAAAGTAAAGGAGCACATCTCTTTTGAAAACAAAGGTATTCTTTTTCTCCAGCCCTGCATTTGATGTAAGATTACAGTTGTGAGGAAAAACATGCTGCTAGAGGTAGAGAAAATGCTCCACAACACCAGGAACAAGCACTTCTCTGAAATGACACACTATTATTCACCCTGTACCCCTCTGCAGAGGCCACAGTTCACTGGTTCAGAATGCCAGACTGGCTTCTCAGAAACTGGTTTCAGCCAGCTTGTGTCACCTAAGTGTGAGCTGCCATCAGAAGCAGGAGTGGGGGGTACTTTCCTCCTTCCTCAGGCCATCTACCCCATGCTCCCCCTGACTGCAAGGTGTCAGTGTTATCAGCTAAATCATCACAACAGGGAGCTGACAGCAGTTGAAAACCAACCTTACTGAGACATCATTACTTTAGACCTGGATCCACTCCCTGATCAAGAGATCATGCAAACAAACAGACCAGAAATGAGAAGCCAGTATTGGGATAAGCTTTTTAGGAGAATCCTGTGCTTTAATGAACTTACACCAGTTGTAATACTGCATTATCAGGTTTTTCCCAAGCTTTTTTTTTTTGCCTGCTCTTCATCTGAGGAATAGCTTTTTTACACAAAAATTACTTTATTCAAAACAATATTGTCAAAATATTCCCACCCCATCCATGTGAATTTCCAATCAAACCCTGGACTTTGGTTTAAGTAAAATAAAACCAAAATACAGCACTTACTGTTTTTCACAGGTAACTAAAGTCCAAGAGATTCCCTTCCAGACCTAGCAGTGATTCCCATCCCTAACAGCCCAATGCTGTTCTCTGCTGAACTTGGCTGCCTTCACTGACTTGCAGAAGAATCAATTTGTAGGAGCATTTTTCAATGTGCTCCTGACAAAAAGTCATCAATAGTAGCTTCGGCAACTGAAGAGTGTTGCTCTGGCTTAGCCTGTGTGCAGCCAGTCAGGGAGTACCCACACAAATGACTCCAGTGGATGACTGGCAGAGGCAGTGACTGCCAGTGGGGGCATGATAATAATTACCTAAGGGCAAAAAGCCATCAGTAAGAGAGAGAAAAAGGCAGCAATTAACTGTGTTGTAACCTATTCTACTGACACACTTAATCTAGAAGAAGGCCACTTGTCCTTGGCCTTCTGCAAAGGCTGGACCACTTCCTACATCTTGAGCACAGCCACATTCGAACACCATGTTCACAAAACTCAGCGTCTGTATCATTTACACAACACTAGAAATGCTCAGGGAGAAGTTCGTACAGCTCTGTGTACCCTTCCAGTAAGTATTCATTATTCTCGCCTCACAGAAACACGAGTTAAGGATTACGGGTAGATTGAACAGATGGTGTATATGCTGTTTTATGTACAATCACACATTAAAAATAATAAACATCACTCACCCCATTGCAAATTCATCTAGGTTTGTTTTACCTAACAGCACAGCTCCTTGATCCAGTAATTTCTGAACTACTGTAGCATTGTAAGGAGAAATATAACCTGAAAACAATCAGAACAATTAAGAGCAACTGGTGAGATACTAATTATTTTTACAAGTAGCTACTCTGAACATTTTAGCGTTGTCATTACCACTTAGACCTTACATAACCTAGGATGAGAACTATTACAGTGACATGAGACCTCAGGTAGTAACCAATTCACTTTGTGAATAATGACAGGGGCTTCTCCACTCACACTTTCATCAGGAACAAGGACATCACTCCTAATACTCACGGCAATCAATCACAACAGCTCTGAGAACGTGCTTTAAGGAAAAGCATCTCAGGTAATATAACAATTTTTACAACAGCAAAGACATTTTTGGTTTCTTCTGCTATTAAAAAAACCATGATCACATTAGGGGTCTGCTAATTTACTTCTGCTATCTTCCACAAGGATTAATATAAAGTTTTACTTTGTTCAGAATAAAACAGATGTAAGAAAGGTTTCCTACTTTTGCTTTTACTATAAAAACACTGTAATGCCTTGAAAACATTCATGGCATGTTAATAAAAACAATGAGTTTAGGAAATTTTAAAAAATGCCTTAAGAGCATTATAGAACATGTTTGTATATTGGGATTGTTAATGTCTACTCTTCCTACAGCCACATGAAAAAACTATTTAAGTCAACAACTATAAAGAGAACAACAACAACAAAAGACTGTCTTTGGATTTCACTAGGCAGAACAGTACTGACTGCTCTCCTCTAGACCTAAAAGCAATGTGAAGGTAAACGTGGATTTTCGAACCATTTTATTGTAGTATATAGGTTTTTATTACAACTGTTGTTAAATGCATGCAAATATAAAGAAAGAGATAATGTTCTCAGAAGAAGAAAAAAATCCACCTGTAATACCTGATGAACTTGGCTAGTGAAATTGGATAAATGTATTTCCTCAAATACCTCCAGCTCATTTTTTGAAAATACTTGGATTTCTGGAAGACTCCACTCCATAAACCCTCTAAAGATCTGATTTTACTTTAAAAGCTTTACTATACCTTTTAGCATATTTGATGCACATGTTGTCTCAATGCCAGCTGTATTAAAGTTGTCTTTTACTGCAACAGGAATTCCATCTAGAATGCCCAGTGGCTGACCTGCATTAGGAATGATGGTAAGACACCAGAGATTAAAGCAAAATGTGCGCTATATATATTTATATAGTGTTCTCATCAATTACTGTTTATTTTACATGTCCCTTTGGGTGGTTTTTGCAAGCAATATTGCTCTCCACTTGGCATTTGATGGTTGTCTGTTCCATTTTTAAGAACTGTCTTCCATTCCAACTCCAGCATTGAGCACTCTGCCCAAACCAGACCCGGCCTCACAGAGCAGAGCTCTAAGCCCTCCAGACAGGCAGCTGCTTTCATCCAGGCTGGCTATCCCAAAGGAGAGCATACCTCTCCCAGTGTGACCACATAGTGCTTATTTCAGCCACAGGTGCTGCTAAATCCACTCCATCACTTGGCTGGGAGCCATAAACTCTGCCTACCTGACATACACAGTAGATGCGTCCGGAAAAATTACTGAAGCAGAGAAAATCTTTCCCAAGTGATTGATTATCCATCATCCAAAAAAACTGCACCAACAAACAACCCCACAAAAAAAAACCCCAAACCAAAAACTAAAAGGCCTACATCAGGAAGCAAAACAACCTGGCTGACAACTCTATTAAGCTGCCAAAGGACAGCAAGTGTCACCCAGGAAGAAAAAGATGTACTCTATTAAGTGAAAATTTACCTTTCTTCCCTTTCTTGAAACGCAAAGGAAAATTAGGATGGCCAGCTTCTAAAATGCTGCAGATAACAGGACTGAAAGCTGTTCTGTTCTCCAACTAATAATTGCAATTAATGAAGCGGCTTTATTTTAATTTGTTTAATTAAAAACTCGACAGGTTGTGCCAGCTGTTTGTCTATCCCAGTCAGAAGACCTGTGAATGACCACTGCATCTGCCTATTCATGGTACCTGTTGGCTACACATTCCAAATGAACTCCTGAGGGAAAGAAGCAGCAGGCACCAAATAGCAGTGCTGTCCAAAAGGCAAAGTGCCTATTTAACCTGCAGTGCCTTGTTTGGTCCAGGTTTTGCCTCTGATTTTTGGACTAAATACTCTCCTGAGTGCTAAGTGTACACCCACGAGCACCCACGGAAACCTCAAGCGTGAGCCTCACCCCCCAACAGCCAAACAAGCCAAGACTCCCCCTTTAAAAAGCAAACGTGCCTCGTCTATCACAGACAGCTCCTCCACAGCAGCTTTTTAATGACTGACATTACTTACAAACCAACATACCTCTTTTATATCTTTCCTCTGATTCTTTAGCCTGCTTCAAAGCGGTCTCTTCCGCTACGGTAATGTAGGCATTCAGAAACTTGGTGCTTTTGATGAGGGCCAGGCACCGCTGGCAGAGCTCCGTGGGAGTGACTCGTCCTTCCTTCAAGGCCGCCGACACCTGAGAGCGCAGCCCGCCTTTCAGAGCAGGCGGATGACAGAGGCCGCGCCGGGGCGGTACGGGGAGAAAGCGCGATCCCCGCTGAGGGAAGGAGCCCACGGGAAGCGCTCTCCAGGCCCGCCCCGGGGAGTGGGAACGCGAGGGGACCCCGGTCACTTTGCGAACCGGCCCCGCTCCTCGGCACCCCCACCCCGCTCCTCGTCACCCCCGGCAGGCGCGCAGGCCCCACTCACCTGTCGGAGAGAGGCGCGCAGCATGGCTCCCCCGTCCCACCGCCGCCTCCTCACGCCCGCCGAGCGACCCCGACCCTTCCCCCGGCACGGCGGCCGCGCGCCGCCATCTTGCCGCAACACCCCGCGGCACCATTGGCAGGGCGGCCAAGACGGCGGCCGCCCATTGGCTGCGGGTGCCGCCGGGGCTGAGCGCTGAGGCGGGCGGGCGCGACGCGGCCCGATCCCGCTCCTTATCCCGCTCCTTATCCCGCGGCCCGGCCCGGCCCGGCCCGGCCCGGCCCGGTCGCCCCGGTCGCCCCGGTCGCCCCGGTC
>VYXC01006220.1:688397-812524 GCA_013397175.1 Platysteira castanea
ATGCTGTCGTGGGGAGCGGCGAGCGGGCGGGCGCTGCGCTGGGCGAGCGGGCGGGCACCGGCCCGCGGGCTCCGCGCCTCTCCGCGGGCGCGGACCGCCATGCCCAGCTGGGTCATTGACCGGTACGGCAGCAACGAGGTGCTGCGCTTCACCAGGGACATGGTGTTCCCCATCATACACTTCCCGAACGAGGTCATCATTAAGGTTCATGCTGCGAGCCTGAACCCCATCGACCTCAGCATGAGAAGTAAGTGCCGAGCCCGGGCAGCCGCGGGCGGGCTGCCGGGATGGCAGGGGCTGTGCTGGGGCTGCGGCTCCAGTGGCCCCCGGTGCCCCGAGTCGTGCCAGGGCACCGTCCTGCCCCGGCAGAGCCCTGTCTCGGCAGTGTCCAGGGCTGCCTCAACACACGTGTTTGCCCGAGCCCTGTGGAAAACCGCCGCCTCTTGGAAATGTAACTTTTAAGGGTCTCAGGGAAGAATGATACAAAAATGGGTTTTCTCAAGTTCTTATGGGAGAACTATACAAAAAGCAAGTGATAAAAGTGTGTGTGTGTGTTGCGAGGGGGAACTGTTAATTGAATGATTGTGGTGCTGCTCTCTTCACCGAGAGACTTGCCCGGCCAAGAAGCAGCATTCCCCCTTAGTGTTGCGGGATTTTCCCATCTCTTCGAGGTGAATGGGGCTGGAGGTTCAAGTTACTGTCAAGTCGGCATGAGCGACCCAAGGCAAACCGTGTTGTTCATTGCCATGCCCATCCTGAATTGGCATCTGGGAACGTGCTGTCATCCCGCCCAGGAAATCAGTCTCGCTCACTGCCCGACTCTTTGTATTTGACACATTTAATCAGATTTTCTTCCCCAGTTTCTGGGTTTGAAACACGAGAAGGAAGTTGTGGTAGTAGAATACCTTGTATTTCATGGGTAGAAGTGCTTGCATATCGAATTAGATTCAGTAGAATAATCAAATACCTCTGCAGGAAGCCCGCTGATAGATCTGTAATCTGTGTTTTGGGTCTCTAATAAATGAATTTTAAAAAATCCTAGTATATAGTTGGAAGTTTGGTGATGGGACACTTTCCATCTGAGGATTCCTGTTAAGACACTTTCTAGCATGGTAGGGCCCCTAGGCAGACTTGTCCAAACACTTGAGTGGGCATACATGCTCAAATGCAGGCTATTTTTAGGCTGAATACAGTTGTTAGATGGGTAATTCTGAGACTTCACAGCATGTGTCTGTTGCTTTCTGAGTAGAGGTCCAGGTTACACATCTTAGGAGATGTGCCTTAATATTTTTTACATTTGCTCTTTATTTGTAAAATCTGTAAAAGTATAAAATATTGCAGATTTTTTGCATGCTTCAGTTATAACAGAAATGAGGCTATTATGTTTAGACAATGCTTTCTAATTGGAATTCTGCACTTAATAAGTGAACACTCAGTGTGGTATGTTGTGGTTGATCCCATGTTTTGCAGGTGGTTATGGTGCAACTGCATTAAATATGAAGCGGGATCCCTTGAAACTGAAAACCGGCGAGACTGAATTTCCACTAACACTTGGTCGAGATGTCTCTGGTGTTGTTATGGAGTGTGGACTGGGTGTGTCTTATTTCAAACCTGGAGATGAGGTGATACCACCAATCTCTTACTTTATTTTTTTTTTCCAGAATGTATACTTAAAATATACTATGAGATGTTAAGCATTCATTTTCCTTCTAATTATTTTTTAAATGCTGTTGCACTCGTAATAAGGCCTATTTGGCAGTAAATTCCTAGAATACTTTCTTCCCTTAATTTTTTCTCTGAAAAACATGATGTTTCAGAAACTTGCTTCTGCAACTTAATTTCTCCTCTGTGTTTTAGATTTTGGTCCATTTTAGTGGTAGCAAGAGTGGAATTTGTTTCTAAGTGCATACTCAAAATGCCACTTTGTTTTTAATTGAAGATAAAACTCTAACAAGAAAGGATTTGTTTTTATTTTTCACGGGTAACTTGGAGTAGGAACTTCGGCTTAACCCAAGAAGCACTTCATGGATGCCCACACAAATACCCGGTGCTGTTTGCTTTCACCTTCATCAGTTGCTTTCACATTTCACCAGTTTTAGTATAGCAAATCCTGATTCTGCACCATCCTTGCCCCTCTAATCTGGGCTTTCCTGGTATGGGAGTATTTTGGGGGGTTTGAAAAATTATGTCTTATGCACAGTGCAATGGTACATTTTATTTACATAGCCCTCCAGTCCTTCATTTAGTCAGTTTTGTGATTTCTTTTGGTGTAAAGCAAGCTAAAGCTGGTTTCTGATAAACAAGAAAGACATTCTCTAAATTGGAAAAAAAGATTTCTTTAACGAAGGAAATTTCTCTGTACATACAATTGTGTACAGAGTTACAAAAATTGATAATTGTTTTCTATTTGGTTTTAGGTGTGGGCAGCAATTCCCCCATGGAAACAGGGCACTCTGTCGGAATTTGTGGTAGCTAGTGGAAATGAGGTAAACTTTAAAAACTGTGGCTAACAGACAAAACCCCATAGTTGTAAGGACTGGCATTTTTCTTCTTCAGTATCTAAGTAACTTTATTTCTTAGTGCTTGGATTGATTTGTACTCTAACTAATTTGAAGATGGGTGAAAATGTGCAATACAGGACCTGCAATTCAGTAAAGCGTGCTTAAATATTTCATAGGAGCCGCTGTGTGACTTAGATATGAATTTATTTCAGGTGTCTTTTAAGCCGAAGTGTCTCAGTCACACTGAAGCTGCTGCCTTACCATATGTTGGTCTCACTGCGTGGTCTGCACTTAACCAAGTGGGAGGACTGAACCAAGGTAATTGTAGTGGGAAAAGGTAAGTAAATAGTTCTGGTGCTAAAACTAAAGTTTGTCATTTTTATATTGATGAGCTGCTTCTAAGGTGCATCTAGCAGTGGTAGAGGCTGTTACACCATGAGGTTCATAAGGATCAGCTGCCTGAGGATGATGGATTCTGTCTACACAGCTGCTGAGAGAGGCTTCTTTAGAGGAAGGCTCAGATGAGGTGCCTATATAGAGGTAAAAAATGCCCAGAGAAGTTGTGGATGCTGACACATCCACAAGTGGAAGTGTTTAAGGCCATGCTGGGTGGAGCTCTGGGCAACCTGGTCTAGTGAAAGGTGTCTCCGTCCACAGCAGGGCATTTAGAACTAGATGATCTTTGAGGTCCTGTCCAACCCAGGCCATTTTATGATTCTGTCATAATCCAGTGTATATCTGATGTATGGGCTATATAGAGAATTTAAGGACATTATCTCCAGGAATTTATAGGGACTTTGCCTTTCTGCCTGTTAGGACAGCTAGCCAAATGAAATATCCTTTCAGTTATACTGGCAACTCACAAGAAACCCTCTCAAGGACAGAGGTGTGATTCACTCACTTCCTGCATGTGTGGGCCATTTGGAACAGAACTGGTTTTCCAGCTTTTTAGAGAAAAATGAGCAGGTGACGGACTCTTACTTGACCTGCAGGCCAGAACTTTGATTGAGGTCAGGAACGCAGAAAAGAAAAGGAGAACGTGCAAGACGAGCAGCCAGTCAAATAGAAAGATTGACTTTGTTTATCAGTCTGTTAATCTGACAGTGGCAGATGAAGAAAAATGCACTGAAAGATTGGAGCAAATACCATTTTTCTCCTGATAATGGAAATTTTCAGTTATGTTGACCTTTGGATGTTTGAGTAAATAGATAGCAAGATCTTCAGAATGGAAATAAGGACAAAAGTAAGACTATGGGAGTTGAAAAATAATAGTTAAAGTTACTATGCTGCATCACAGATTTAGGTCATAAAGTAATTATTGGGCAGTAGGAGTCTGGATGCCTGACCTCTTCTTATCTTGGCTGATGCTTTGGAATGCAACACATTGCAAAGGACACTAGATCTATGGAAATTCTTCACCCACATCTTTACAAGACAATTGAGTGAGTTCTGTCATTCATCTGTCACAGTGAACTTCATCATGAAAATACTGAGTAATTGTTTTTGCTAAAGATAAACAATGTTTTGAGAAAACGAAATTGCAAAATTTAAAGGAGTTTCAGAGACATCATTGAAATTAACTTCCATGTAGTAATAAAATTCTAGATAAGATGACCTTACATTTTATTTTTCAGTATTTAGACATTTTATTATCTTAACTTTCACATGCAAATAGAATTAACCTAAAGATACACTGATAGGCTAGCCTTGTTTAAAATGTCTTTCCAAACTTCAGGTAAGTGTTTAGGTTGTTAATGGTAAAATTCAAACTGCATGTGTAATATGTCTTTACATTTAATATTTACTCTTATGTTCCAAATAAATTTTTAACTACTCTGTCAGCAAAACCCCCATTTTAATGTACTTAAAAAATATGATATTGCCTATCTATAAATTTTGAACTGTAAAACCAGCAGTGAATGACTTATGCGATGGTACCTTTTTTCCCCTGAAAAATTACTTGTAGGAAAGTATTTAAAATGCACTGAAGGAGCTGTGCAAAATTATATTCCATGAACTCTCAAGTCAATCATTTAAAAATACAAGAATTTATACAGCGTTTCCTAATTTCTTTAGATCATATATTTGGTAAGAAGTTACCTACATACGTGATTTTATGTCACTCTTTTTGTCTCCTGTAGTTGTATGTAAATAGCTATATGTAGAAGGGTGTATATGCACACAAAAATGTGTGTTATTTTGACAGAGCAGCTGTATTCCTTGATGAAAGCTACTTCACTGGTGCTTTACTGCAGTGTTAGGACATCTTAAAAGCAGATTTTTCTACTGGTGTGTATTGTTCTCTTTGCCTCTTTTAAGGCGTTAGCGTGGGCTAACCAGAAATACTTGCTGTTATTCCAGTGTCTGTCTGTAGATTGATCTGATAGATTATCTGCTCCATCTGCACATACTTTCACAGGTTATGTTTTTACAAGTTACCTGAAGTGTGCTCTCATTGTTTGTGAACCCTCCTGCTTCACTGCAATTCCAGTCATTTTTCCATAGCTTTTTTTCTGTACCACTGTAATTAATGTCAATATTCTTTTACAAGCTAGAAATGAATGTTCTTACTGTCCTAAATGTTCAAAATGACTCTATTCTCTGTGGATACCTGGACAGCTTCTCGTATGTGCCACTGACCTATTTCAGTAGAAGGGGGATGTGCTCATTCAACACTGGCTGTTAAATGTCTTGCTTTCTGTATTCACAAAATGCAGAATAAAAACAAACCTGACAGTTTGAGATGTTCTTCAAAGTGCTTACATTGCTATTAAGTAAAAGTCTTTACGTAAATACAGAGGCAATATCTTAGGCTGTCATGCATGCTGGGGAGAGATGCTGGATTCTGTTAGTGTAAGCTACCAAATGCACACTCCTGGTTTATATGGTTACAGTGAAAATTTGAATGGTATAATACCCCAAGAAAATACTTTTTTCAATGTCTGTGTTATTTCATTGTTTTATCTGTTGAGAAGTACAAATTGAGTGTAGGTTGTAAAACTTCCTGATAGGGTACACAGTGCTTGATCCAGGAATAAATTTATTTGGGACATTCTGTTGGCATAATTAAGTGAGATATAATTTTATAGCTAAATAAAGTTGATCTATTTAGTCAATAAGTACATTAATTTTATAACTGTATAAAATTGATGCATTTATTCAATTTTTATCTTGCATATAACTCAGTCACTGAAAATTGTTAATTGTTTATAATCCAGAGAAAATATTAGTCCTTGACCTGTACACCCACTCCCCACCCTCGGTGTGTTCTGGTGGGGGGCACACACAGCTGAAACAGGTCCTGCCAGTCTGATGCTCATTTCTGACCACACCATAGTTTCAACCAGGGCTCAGGGAGATGGGCTAAACTTTCAAATCTCATGGTATGCTTATCTGGAGAGATCTGCTCTCCATGATCATTTGAACTGCTGGAGTCCTGTGGGAGCTTGGTGAGTGTTGTGCCTCTGTCAGAAGGGAGGAAAGCCTGGGGTACAAATATTCATTTTGTTCTTTTGAAATAATTGGTTCTTTTGGATCTCTGTCCAGGTCAGAAGATTTGTTAGTTTATTCCCTAGTGCACATACGTATAATTTACTCCTGATCTCAAAACAAGTGAAAGCAAGTAGTTGCTACAATATGTTTTCTCCTGGCTGTGTTTTCCTGAGGCAGTGCAAACAAAACTGTTCCTGCTTCAGCACTTGCCACCATCTGTGGTCCTTCAGTACTGTCCTAACAGGTCCTGCACCTTCAAACACTCCCCCACTTACTTGTGTGTCTTGCTGTTGTCAGTGCTGTAAAAATGCTGATCTGTTGAGCTGCTGCACATGGATCTCCTGTGCAGATGTAGTTTGTCTCAGAAATGAAGAGCTTTCTTGAAGTCATAATGTGTGGAAAGGGTTTTAATAATTGGAAGATGTGGTAGAAAATAGCCGATGTAACATAGGAACGAACCGAATCTGCACTGAAGAATCTTGAGGGCTTTTATTGAAGGGGAGAATAAAAAAAAGTCCTAGCCAAGCTGCTCCCCAAACTGGAAATGTTACCTAAAACCTTTGAGCAAATTGTACATTTTAAGATGACAGCTTTCCCCCAAATAAGTAGTAGAAGAAATGCCCTTTAACTACGGAGTAAAATTGTAAAGGCAGTTTGAAAAGGTTTTTTTGAAAGGATTTCATTTTGACTGTCCTTTTTAAGGATAAAGATGGGCTTAACCCAATATCTTGAGTGTAGTATCCCAGAGTCTTTTCAAGTATACTAAAGTCAAAATATGCATGTTGCTCCGGGCATCTGTCATTAGAAGCCTGGTTCTGAGGATAAGTACATTTTGGCAGATTTAAAGCTGCAGGCTTTGTGGTTTCATATTCTTAATCTGAATTTCGCAGCTTGGATCAGTGAAATGGGAGGGAACAGAATCTGATCAGTTACAAAGGAAGAAGCATTTTAAAATGGATAGTGTGACCAAAGCCAAGTCTCTTAAGCTACTTCAAAGAACTTTTGTAAACTGAGACTCCAGATTGTATAGTACAGTTTTGTACTGTGAAAAGCAATTTCCTTCAACATCCTTGACTGTGAGATTTAAAACAGGAATGTCACCAGCTTCTGAAGATTCTGAGATTTTTCTGGCAGAAGCTCTGAGAAACATGATGTTCCCCAATCCTATGCCAGGACTTCATCTTGGATCTTCCTTTTGTCCTAGAATTAGCAAATAGGTCCAAAGTCCGAGCACTATTTCCAACTTGAGCTGCAAGGTTTTCTTACTAATTCACTTTCTGATTAGTCTAGTTATTTAATAAAGTATTTGGATTAAATTTTTGAACAGGGATTAGGCTTCTAGCAGTAAGGTCCTCACACAAATAAACTTGTATTCATTTTTTTGAAATTTAGGGTGATCAGTTAAAATGAACTCTCAATTGCTAATAATTTGGTAATCTACTCCTTCATTTTCTTGCTTGTGTGCCAGTTTCCATGATCTGGCATTTACAGGGTCTTGATGAGAAGTACTGGAAAGAACTAGAAAAATTCTACTGCTTTTTTTCCAAAGAAAAAGACACCTATCTTAATTTAATAGAAATTAAACTTATTAATGGTGAGGGTACTTCATTGTATTTTTGTCTTTTAGATAAACATTATGCAATATGGGGAAAATTATGTTCCATATGTTCTGCAGTTCACAGTCTCCTTAAGTAATGTGATACTAAACTACTTTTTCTCTTAGATAAGACTGATTTTTGTGATTTTTTTTCTTTAGGAGATATGACAGTGGAGTCTGAGGGACAGAAAGGACTCTTAATTGATTTTGTCCCAAACTAAACAATTATGTTTGGAAAAGTGAGGACAGGTACAGGGGTTTTGAGGGATATAAATGCTCCTACCTGACAGCTCCACTGCCTGCATGTAGTGGAAAGCACATGTGAGGAAGTCTCTTTGACTGTGCTGAGGTAATGCTTTTGGCACAGGACACCTCATCAGCAGTGTTAAGTCACATTTTTGGCTATCTGAACAGTTAACCCCCCTTGAATAACATTGAATGACAAAACGAATCTTTTGCTAAAAATAATTCAGTGTCAGAGATATATAAGAAACATTAGAATACATGGTTACTCTAGAGTTTATTTAAAGAACTATTAAATATATTTTAATTTTCTCTTACAGAGTATTAATATTAGGAGCTTCAGGAGGAGTTGGTACATTTGCTGTACAGGTAATATAAACCAGCATGCCCAGGATGGATCTTCAAGCATTTCAGTATGAAAAAAAAAAAAATAACAGAAGGGAATTGAGAGAAGGAATAGAGAAATAGCAAGCTACTGATCAATCTGTCTGATCGAGCTGATTGATATTTCCAAAAGTAAAATATTTTCAGATTTACTGCTTTCCATTTATTATGTTGTATTATTTTAAAGTAGGAAGCAGGGACTTTCAAAGAAAGGAGTTGTGTGTAAGGTCACATTTCACAATTTGGGTGCAGGAAATCTCTGACTGGTGTGGCTTGAAATATGTAGCCTGTTCTCATTATCTTTCAGTCAGCTCTGCGCTCTAATTATGAACAGAACTTGGTGTATGAGTAGAAAAACTGATGGAGAACGTATCACTTACCACAACTGCTGTAGCTGGTCAAATGATGTGAGAGGCCACCAGGCTTTTGTGTGCAATGGATGTAAAGCACAGAGGCTTAGATTCACTTTCCCTCACTGTCTTTGCCCTGCTGCCCTTTTGTCTGTCTTTGTTCCAGTAGCTCTAAACTTCCGAAAGTCAACATGCTCTTTTGTTGATTCATTAGTTGTGGAACATCCTGTTTCATGCTCTCAGTTAATTTGGGTGTTTTGATTCTAATTAGTGTCATCTTGTGCTGAAACATCTTTCTTTCAAGATTATAAAAAATACAGAAGTTGAGTGATTGCATCACTGCTTTCCATGTTACTGGGCCATAAGCACACTGGTTTTAAAGAGGTTTACAGCAGAGTTTTTTGTGGTATGCTATTCTCCTGGTCAGTAATAAAGCAGGTGACTTTCAGTATGAAAGGCTGACCAGCCACTGACTAGTTACAATTTGTAGCTGATCAGTCCTGGATAAACTACGTTAATTAATCTGGAATAAAGGTAAAAAGTATTACTGTGAATGAAAAAATGAGATGGAAAAGGAGATAAATAACTAGGAAAAATCCTTTACTTTGCTATAGCTTTTGGATTGAAGATAACCTGATACTGACACTGTAGTAAATCAGAGGTGACTGCTTTTTCTTCTTACTAGTACCTACCCTATTTGCAGTAATATGAAATACTTAAAGGATGTATTTAATAATATTTAATGGTACATCTGGTGACAGTTTGGTAGATTGGCAACTTGGACACCGGCTCTTGGTGTATGTTTAGCTGGCAGATTCAGATGGCAAACAGAGCCTTATTTGTCAT
Source organism: Platysteira castanea (assembly GCA_013397175.1). NCBI lineage: Eukaryota > Metazoa > Chordata > Aves > Passeriformes > Platysteira > Platysteira castanea. The sequence goes on from VYXC01006220.1 coordinate 697,811, forward strand.
GAGACCTGGTATCTTTCAGTGGCATTGAAATACCCCCACACTCCTTCCTTCACACCAACTCCTCCTTCCCAACAACCACCTTAAATATTGGTAAATTCTAGCCATTATTTTGTCTGTGGGATTTGTGACAAATTATCCTGTATTGGAACAGTCTTCCCACTCCCTATTAAAGGAGTAGTTATAATTAATAGCTACTCCTTTTAATAGGAGTAATTTAATAGGAGCATCTATTAAAGGTGCTCATTTATTATATAAATACAATGAAACTTTGGCTTTTTAAGTTGTTCTCAGTATTTCACTAAATTTTAATCTTTGGACTTGGTTTTTTTTATACTTGTTTTTAGCTAATGAAGGCCTGGGATGCTCACGTGACAGCAGTTTGCTCTCATGATGCCAGCACACTGGTGAAGAAGCTTGGAGCAGATGATGTGATTGATTATAAATCTGGAAATCTGGAAGAGCAGCTTAAAACATTACCCCTGTGAGTGTTTGTGTTGCTTAATACTGAGATGAAGGAGTTGGCAGTCAGACCTTCTGCCTTTTGATCACTTGACTCTATCAGAACTCCCTGATTTTCCCCCCCATTTCTAAAGCATTATTTTGTAAAGCAGATTCACCTTTTTGAATGCAGTTTGCAAGTGAGTATGCCCAGCGCAGATTGCATTGAAAGACTGAGCCAGTAAATTGAGCTTGTAGAGGCAAGCTCACTTCCATGTGCTTCTCTTCAGTGACTGTGATATGAACAGTTTTGTAACTTCCATCCAAGTATCTTGGAGAATATACAATGCATGAATAAATTAAAGTAAGCCTCTGAAATCCTGTGAGGCTGGTAAATATAAAATTGATGTTGTAGAGGGAAGAACTATATCATGAAGCAGTGACTTGCCACTGTGCAACTAAACTGGGAATAAATTTCTCTTCTGTAATGTTGGGTACAGCTGCTTCTGATAAACAATCACATTTATCTTGTCACAGCAGCTATGTTTAAAGTAGCCTGGGAGTTTTCTCTAGAACAGAAGTATTTTTTGCTTTTGTAATCTTTCCATCTGTTTAAATGTAGTCTACTGTGACTTGTATTTGAATGTGGTATTTACACTGCTCTTAGCTAGATTGAGCTAACTTTCTGGGACGGGAAAGAGAAGCTGCTCAATCTGTGGGAGAATTTTACTGGTACCTGTGCTAAGAAGCCATGTGCCCTTTAACTGTAGTGTGGTTGTCAGCAGGCCTGGGGGCAGTTGCATGGGTAGTGACACTGTCTGTACAGCAGGATGGACTTTGCAGTCAGTGCTGAATTTGCCTTTTTGCAGTTCAACACTTCAAATGCTCAACACCCATTCTAGCAAGTGACCCTTTCTAAGAGATAGCAACAACAGCGTCCTGGGGTGCAGTTTAATGATGCAACGAGGTTGATCAGTCAGATCTACTGAGAGGGATGTTCCTACTTCCCTGCCCTTCTCAGTTGTACTGACTCTTGAGAACCCACAGTCAGCTGTTCTTTCCAGGAGCATTAGTTTTCATGATCTTCTCTTGTTGGCAACTAACTGTTACATTAACTGAACTTTAAATGTGAAATCACACCTTTGGAAGACAGGCAAGAAAACTCTAATTCTGGAGAGAAAAGGACTTTTCTATTTAATTGGCATAAAGTGTTTTACCTCATATTTGTAGGTTGTTTAGATTAGAGGTATGTGTATATACATATCTGTTGCAATCTGGAGATTGGTGAAAATGTATAGATGAAAATGAGAATGAGTTGTGCGTTTAACAGAACAGGGGCATGGCTCCCTGTTGCCCTATTCAGCCTTTACAGGCTCACATGCTGGGATACTGAGAAGGAACACTGAAACTGTGCCTTTTTGCCAGAGGCTGCATATACCCATTCCATGGGAGGAAGGTTTTAGATCCCTTGCATTGTTAGGTTCAATGTTAAATAGGTAGATGTGAAGAAAAGAGCTGTCAAGAGAGGTAAAATGGCCCCTAAATAAATATGGAGGTCAGAAAAAACCTGGAGAAGTGAAGCTGAGAACTGGGTCACAGAAAAGATGTGAGGAAATCAGTGTTAGTAGAATAATTTGTTTACGTAATTTTAGCCACTGGAACTGCCTTTCATGTGAGTACAGCATGTACGAGAGTTGTCCCTAGTTGAGGGCATGAGTCCAGACTAGTTTTTACGTGTACAGACCATATTGTTCAGTGCTAGACCTCAAGACTGTTCCAGTAGTCCCTGTGGGAGGGCTGAAGAGAAAGCTCTAGAAGGCTTTAAGCAAGTACAGAATGTAGTTGTGCATCTAAGCTTGCTTTTTGGAGTTTTAAGTGTACTTTTTAAATAGCCTGTGTCTGCTGCACAGTGAATGGGCAATAACCTGTAAATTTAAATCCCACTGTACAGTAAGCTGGGACTTCGCTGGAGTTCTGGGACTTTCTTGCTGCTATCTTGCAGGCTGATTATTTTATTGCATTGCAGTGACGTGCAAATGTGAAGTATAGCTGGTTTCTGCTATTAATTAGCTTAATTACAGTGAAGTTATTTTTCTATGTAAAGACTTTAAACCTGTTCTTTGTATGTCTGCAGGTTTGATTTTATCCTAGATAATGTTGGTGGATCGACTGAGAAGTGGGCACTAGAGCTCTTGAAGAAATGGTCAGGAGCAACATATGTTACCTTAGTGACACCTTTCCTGATCAATATGGACAAACTTGGAGTGGCTGATGGCATGTTACAAACAGGAGTCACTGTTGGTTCCAAAACTCTAAAGGTATTTGACAAAATCCTACGTACTTACATATTTTGGAGTACTTTAGTGACTACTTCTGTGGCTTGGATGTCAGTCACAGAGCTCATGGAGAGGCAGCTGTTGCATTGTCCTCACATGTCGTTAAGTATACTATTCTTTCTTTCTTTCTTGCACTGAAAAGAAATGTGTTGGGGTGGTGCTGCTGGGTGTATGTAGTAGTTTGGGGAGCTTTGAAGTTTGATTCCTTATTGTGCTTTCCATTGTGGCCTTTTCCATAAGGCCTCCCTGGTGAGTCCTGCTGACAGCCAGGGTTTAATAGTAAACACAGCCAATCCCTGCCTCACTGACGTGAGGGCAGTTTTGTTACTTGCTTTAGGCCAGGCTTTCTCTCAAAACATTGTTCCATGACTGATTCTCTTCATCCTGTTCCAGCACCAGAGAGTAATAAGAGTGGTCGAGGGTGGCTAGGAAGTCTTTCATCTCTTTCATGTTCATGTGTCTGGATGGTGATACTGATTTTTCTAGTTTTCATAAGTGGATCTTGAAACATTCTGCCAGTGGCCAGATCAGTGGGGCTTTTTAGAACTTTTCCCTTTCTTCCCTGTGCTTGTGCACTTGCTCTTCAAATGAATGCTTTTCAAGCAGTTGCTATGGTATTCCTGTGAAGGCTTAGCTGAATGGGATTTTAAGTCCTGCAGCAGTACTTTCACAAGAAAATCCAAAGACAATATGAAAAGGCGGGGAAGAAACAATGTAATATTATTTTTCAGAGTGCATGTTTCCACGATGAAGGTAATTCTATGCCATATATAAAAATCATCTCTCTTTGGCAGATGATGGCTCTTACTCTTGTAATGACTTACTCAGAGGAGATGCTCTTGACTTGTGCCTGTGAGATCTTCCCAAAATGCTTTTCACGTGAGCTGCCATCTGTCACTGGACAATGATGACTTTGGCAGATATGATGGTGGAAAGTGAAGTCACTGATACTGAAGTGGGAGGTTCTGAATGTCACATTGATGGGTTTATTTCACCCCCTTTGTGAGTGTACATGAACACATAACATCATTTCTCTCTTATGTAACAAAAAATGCTGTTTCTAGCTGCAGAGACAAGGTAATTGTTTTTCTCTACAACTGACTTGTGCAATTGGACACAAAATTCACCCTGATCCTATTGTGGTAACACAACATCCTGGTCTATATATTTAATCCACACGCTTAGGTGCCGTTGTTTACAGACACTAGCATATAATTTCCATGTCTTTTCCTTGTCACTTCTTTAGAGATTCTAGAGATTTACTCATTAATTTTAGTGCCCATTTCAGTTTGCTCTCCTGATTTTTTAATAGATTTTGTGATCTTTCTCGCAGCATCTCCTTAAAGGAGTCCATTATCGGTGGGCATTTTTCATGCCAAGTGGCCCAAGCTTGGATGAAATAGCAGAACTGGTTGATTCTGGAAAGGTATGTCAGTAATGGTTACTTGGGTATTTGTGCTGAAAGAGATGCTGCTTGGACTCAAAAATGGTGTCGTTCACTACTGGGAAATAAAATGTTATGGGAGTCACGGTGAGGAAAACTAGTTAAAAATCACCTTTTTCCAGTTTCTAACTTCTGCCTTTTGCATGGAGTTTAGGAGTTCATAATCCTTAAGACTGTTCTGCCTTCTCCCTCTTGAGCATACATTTTTAAAAACACAAAGCTTACAAAGTTATGAGGAATAAAGTCCAGTGATTGTTTATTTTTGCCAGTGGGAATAATTTAATATGAACTCTGTATGAAAATTATGTTTTAAGAGGTCTCATGTGGTTCATTTGGGCAGAATAAACATGGCTGTGTATCTGCATAAGCAAAATTGCTTAGCCTGGATGGTTGGGTGTCCTGCCCAACCAGAAGTAGCGTGTGCAGAACTAGAATATTCTGGTTATTGCAGGTAATGGATGATCTCCATTGGCAGAGTGGTGACAGGAATCTTGTGGTTCTTTATTTCAGTGCTGTAGAGAATGATGTTTGTTCTAATTCAGCACACAGGGACTTAAAATATTGTGAGCATTCATGAGCTTCTGGGGAATCTTTGTGGACTTGGGGGAAAAGCCAAGATAGATCATAGTGTGTTTTTGTGATCTTTTCAGGTTTGTGAGCTTGTTAAAAAAAATATATTGTGGGAGGGAACAGTTGATTTCCTATGTTTTGGATTGTGTGGTGATACAGGTCCCAGCAGTATCCTCTTTGGGAATTCTGGCAACTGAAATCATCCTAGAGTAGAGAATGTGGACAACTGCTGTTAGTCTTTGTGTGGTACCTAAGCAGAAGAATAAGCAGAGTCTGCCAGGACTGCTGGTAATTCCAGGATGAAAACTGCCATCTTGTGCTCAAACTTTGTACATATTTGTAAAATTTAGATCTCTGAGTGTTGATCCCCTTTCTTTTGGTATGCAATATGTTCCAGAGTTTGGGAAAGGGTAAATAAACTGCTGTTGTACTTAAGACCTGATTGCTTCTACTTTGCCACCTTAGTGCTGCTGATAAGAATAAAAAGTTGTCTGCTTTGCATTATCTCCAGTGCTATAGGCATAATCCTGTGGCCAAGAAAGAAGCTGTAGAAGGTGGTCATCATCCTGTGATTGCATTCAGTCACACTGCTAAATTATAAGTGTCTAAGAAAAAGAAATGCCCTTGTCTTTGTTCTTACCATTTGTCCTGTTCTCAGCCAGTTGCAATTTGTTTTGTGTTCCACTCCTGCCTTGTATGCAAAACAAATGCAGAATATGCTCATGAAAGCCTCTTGGGAAGCACCTGTTTATGCAATAGAGATAGGGCTTAATCGATGTTCTTTGCTTAATAACCTGGACAGGTGAATTGCAATGCCACTTAAAATGTACGTCATACATACATGAATGTCCTGATGTACTTCTGGTTGTAAGATGATCATGAGGACAAAGATGTTTGCTTGGTCTTTTATTCTCTGTGCAAAACCAAGTCCTAACGTCAGACTGTTTGTCTGCGCAGTCATTATTCTAGCAGCATTTTGCTCTATTTTGTGCAATGTAGTAAACATCTGAGCTGTCATCAGGATTTTATAAGACCCAGTTGTGTTCCATTTAGACAGAAATTAATAAGACTGTGACCTTTCTTGTTTAGACACAAGAATTCTCTTAAATGGACAGACCATCCATTCAGAAGAGTAGGTGTTTGGGAAAAAAGGCAGGAGAGAATCACTGGAGAAATTGTACCACAATTTCCTATAAGTAAGTGAAAATAAATGTTTATGTTTGAATAGGAAAGAATAAAGGAGAAATAAAAAAGCACAAAGCTATGAAGTGTATCAAGCAGGCTTGGGGAAGCCAGCAAATTGAGCTCATGTAGTTGAACTTGTTACCTTTGAGTGAATATTTTTGAGTAATGCTGGATTTAAAAAAAAATTTTAGTCTTTTCTGTTAAAGACATCTTAATTTTGAGATTGTATGAAGTGTGAATAAGAGAGCAGTTAGAAAGCTCCTGAAAATGAGCAGCTTTTTTTCAGGAATAAATTATATGGGGGGATTAAATGTAGGAAATTAAAAAGAGATGATGGTTTAAAGAGATGTTACAGTAAGTGAAGCATTGAAGAGCATACCTCTGAAACATTTACAGATCATTTTGATTTGACACTGTTTCTCCTTCTAGTCCTTCTGCACCAACAGAGATTTTTAGTTCTGATGAGTTCATCATCTTCCTTTTGTGAAAGTAAAAGGATTCTCAATCCTTCAGTGGATGAAGAATAAGAAATTTGGCTTAAAGTTACTTGGTTTTCACCTGGATGATCTTTGCAGCAAGGAATAGAGATTTGCAAAATGTCAGCTCTGAGGAAGAGTTCTTTTAAGAGCCTTTTTTTAATGGGGAGGAGAAGGAGAGAATTTGATGAGTTGGTAGTACAAGGAAAAGAGAATAATTTTCCTTGTGTAATTTACCTGCACATCAGTCAGTTCTGGGAATTGTAAAACCATTTTCAGTTTATGAGCTGTTTTCTCTGCCTTGAAGCTGGACATCTTGCAAAGAGACTATTGCAAGACTCAGGGGCTGGGAGACTGCTGCAACAGTTGTGGGCATGGGGAAAAACCAGTATTTCCTTGACAAATTTTAGAGATACTGGCTTCTTTCTGAACTGCTGGAGAATCCCTGTTGTGGTTTGAATTGCAGCAATTAATTATGACCCTGTAAGGACTATTTTAATGTGGGCTCCACCAAATAAGCTGACAAAGCCCATGTCAGAAGCTGCTCTATCTCTTTACATGGTAGAATGTTCCTGGTGAATTACAGTTCTCATCTAAAGACAACGAAATCAACAGAGCCTTTAATTCAGGACACAGATCTGCTGGCACACTGTCTGGTGAAGCATCATCACTGAAAGGCTTGTTAGGAATTAATTTGGTGTATTTGTGGTCAGTGTTACGGATTTAACACTGACGATTTCGGGTTTTGCTGGTTGCCCAGCACTTTTCTCCTAAGGATATGTCATATAGTCCTTGGTGAAAATAGGCCAAATTTATCTAAGTACTTAAGTTGGTAGAAAGCCTCCAACTCATAACTGAGCACTAACTTTGCCTTTTATAAAGCCTGGTGGAGGAAGGCAGGCTCAGAAGACTCCTCAGTGTCATAAGCAGGAGCACTGAGTGTGTTGTGTATTCCTGCCGGATCACAATCGGATGTGGGTTAACACGCAGCCCCACAGAAATGTGACATTTTCATTTTAATTCAGTTCTGTTTAAATGCAGTTCAAGTGTGTGTGCAGTGTTTCTGGTGACTTAATACTCTTTCCTTCAGAGCATTTTTGCATCAGCTGGGCTGATGGGTGAAAGTTGTTTTTGCAGAAGGAAGGCTAAAGGGCAAACAGTCTCTCCAGTAATGAAATGAATAGATCATTCACTCTGATGTTTGCTTTTTAGATAGATGTTCCAGCACAGGCACCCATAGGAAGGACAACTGCATGCCTTTATTAATGTAATTTGTGAGTAGTGTTGATTATACATTTTGCTGAAGGCACTAGATGCTTTGGACTTAGCACCTGCTGTTAGGGTTTGGAGGGCAGGATGCTGACTGTTCTTTGGCCCTGCTGCTGTCTTCTTGTGCAATGCTGAACAAATCACATAACCTTTTGCTACCATAGTTTCTTGGTCTACTAATGAGGGCTTAATGCCCTTTATCCAGCTTTGGTGATTTGCTCTGAGATACCTTGTTAAAATATGGAATTCAGTTGTTTTCTGCTCCTGGTCTTTCCTATCCAGGAAGTAAATAACATAAATGGATATAGTCATCCACTTTGACATGACATGGCTTCTGAGAGTTGGCCATGATTTAAGATGGTTTACACCTACTGCTAGTGTAGGTCATCACAGATTCTGGACTCTGTATCCTAACCTGTGTGTATTGATTTGCTTCCAATTCATCTTGTTACAGTTCTGCAAGTAACTTTTCCCCTGGCCCTTACTGCATTATTGTTGCATTTCTTTCACCTGTATGAATATCAAACAGTGAATGTAACACTGAGTCACTGACTGCTCTCCAAACATGCAATCTATAGATGTGCCCATCTCTACAGTAACTCCAGACTTTATGACTGTGCTAAGGTATCCTAAGGTACCCGAGAACTTGCCCTTGCATGGTGCCTGCTTTAGTCTCTCTTAGAAAAGGCACCAGGGTGCCTAAGTGTAGGGGTTTCTACACTTAAATGTCTAAATTAACTAGGGATCGATCCTTTTCCCTGTTCTCTGTAGTCATACTTGTTCTGATGACCATCTTTCTTCATGCTAAATTGCAAAGCGTGCACTTTTTTTTCTGCTTTCAATTTTGTGTTTTCTCGTTGCAGTGCATTTGCTTGCCAGGTTGGTTGGCTAGAGCACAGAGATGTTGATCAAGGAGTGGGTTGCCAAAAGCTCTGTTCAGCCATTTCTCTTCCAAAAAGAACCTCTACCTCCATTTTGTCATGGCCACAAAAAAAAAAGCCACTGTGATTTTTATTAAAACATAGCGGCTCCTGTTTGTCCAGGACATGGTAGCTTGCTTATGCTCTTTGTGAAAGTGCTGCGTGGTTACATCACCAAGTGTCTGTGAAGGGTGCTAAAGGAAATTTGGCATACTGTGGGAGATAGGGTTTGAATATCTAAATTCACCTACACCATAATGAGGTCTGGAAAAATTTCATCATCATCTACCAGGCACCTAATCAGATGTGTTCCCTTAACCTGATGTAATTGTATATTGTGTGGAAAGTCAGTCCTGGTGTTCTGAGCTCTAGCCCACTAGTGTAGGAGGGAATTGTGCCTGGTACAGGGATAAAGTGTGGGGTCAACAAGGCAGCTCTTGTCTGCTGTGAGTTTAACTTGCTGAGACCTGGTGAGTTGTGGATCATGCAGGACTAATCTTCTAATTTCTATATATGATATGCTTTCCTATGTAAATATGTATTTATATATGACTGTACTAAAGTTGGTTCTGTCTTAAATATATGGTGACATTGCCCCAGATTGCGTTAATTACCAGCATAAATATCCTGACAATTACCAAGAATGTGCCTGACAGGGGATTCCAGAAGAGATGAATTGCTCTTCCCTTTAGTCAACAGTTTTTTACCATGGTCCAGTACGTAACTAAACCCAGGATCTTCCTTATTTCTACTGATTTAAGCTTGAGCTAGGCCGGCACACATTGCAGTTCTGGGCTTGTCCCAGTTTCTTACTGCTCTTCATTGTGTTCTGTAGAAGCTGTTCTACCAAGGCTAATTAACAAACGAGAGCTTTTTGAAGCCTTTTCTATGCTCTGAACCTGCTCTGATAGCCTGCTTAACTGGGATTTGTCTGCTAGCATTTTAATACTTGTACCTGGTACTCATGAGTTTCTGTGGGCTGCTGTTAGAGATTTGATATGAGAGAACCGACTTTGGCTTAATAACCAAACAAATAAGAGCTGGTGATGCAGTTTTTGGTAAAATGGCTGTGGGATTAGACCCTGGGACACTTGCCTTCCATTCCCATGTCTTAACCACTGCAGCACTATTTTTCTTACGGGTGTGTTGTTGGATCAGTTTTACTTCAGTTAGGTATTTGGGACAGAAATATCACGTACCTGATGTCCTTTAATGTGCTCATGGATGAAAGTGCATATTCTCTGAAATACAAGTTAGTAAAAAACACAGCAAGGAAGAAGTTTTTTACAAAACAAAGATGTGGCTTTGAGCAACCTGGTCTGTGGCAGGGGGAGTTGGACTTGGGTTCCAACCCAAACTATCCTACGATTCTGTGCTGGTACTGTGCAGTTGCAAAGTTACCTGTACAACATGTGACCAGAGCCAGCTGTTCCAGAAGGTAAGAACTTAAGTTTTTGTCTTCAGTGAGGGCTGACCCTAAAACTTGCTGCTGGCAAGCAGTATGAGGCTCAGCATACATCGTTGCATGCCATTTTAAGGGGAAGAAAGGATGCAAAAAGGGGTGAGAGTAAGGTCCAAAGAGCATGGAACATGAGTACAGCAGAGAAGATGCTCAGCTAAAGCAGGAGTGTCCCAAAACAGCGAGTTTTTTCCCCATGGGATGACAATAAAGTAACAAATGGATAACCAATTGTTTAGTTCCAGGACAAGGACTGTTCTTGTTAATGATTGCTCTTCTAAGATTCTTGTTGACATTGATGAGAGACTCACTAAAGGCCAAAGGAGACTACTGAGCTCTGCCTTTGTGCTCACGGACCACATTTAGGCACGGTGGTAATTTCTGGATGAAGACGGCCTTTATCTTTTAACTCAGCTAGTCAAAACAGCAGGCAGGTCTTTTCCATTCCAGCAAGCCCTCAGGAGGATTTTGATGTCTGGTGGAGCACATCCCAGCTTTTGCTCTGTGCAAGTGCAAGTACCATTCCTGAGGGTGGAGTATGGGAGGCTGAGCAGCCTCAGCAAGGCATAGGAAGGGGATGTGTTGTGGGAAGCAGCAGCTGGGAGGGAGGCAGTCACCCAAGCAAGGCTGCCCGGCAGCCTTTGCAGACCTGGGGGAGAGCCAGTGCACTGTCACTGTCCTTTGAGTGAGGGCACTTCTGTCCTGCGCTTTGAACTAGGCTTGCGCTCAGTTCGTCGCTCTCCTGAGAATTTCAAGGCTCTCGCTCTCCCTCCAGTGGTAGGAAAAAGCTCCACACACTGGAGCGACTTAAGAGGGTCAAAGCCGTCTCCATTCCGTTCATGTTTTTTCACTTATCCCCTCCTGATAAATTCTAACTGTGTCCTTGTACCACAGAACGTGGGACCTCCGAGGATGGGCATGAATTTGCCATGAGCAGGAGTGTGTTCCTGCTGACCAGTCAACTCCTGCCAGTGCTGTTCACTGCCTTGCTGCATTCAGAGCTGGAATGGCTGGGGACACCACCTCTGTGCTGTGTGTAGGATAGCCTTAATCAGCATCAGCAGTTACTCTTTTTATTTTTCCAAACACATGAGTTCATTTCAAGAGACCTGAGATTCATTTATAGTATGTCCTGCATCGGAAAGAATGAAGAGGAAGAAAATACATCTCAGGCCCAATCTGTTTTCAGATAAACATTTCAATGTGGGTATGTGTAATCCTTTCTCTCCCAGACTTTAGTTTAATCCCTTTTCCCTGAACAAATAGGTGTCCTCTGGCAAGGAACTGATGCGTGGCTCTAAATAGGCAGTGTTTTTATTATCCAGTTAATCTCCATTTGTTATCACATATTCAACAAACAGCAGACGCTCCCCTACTTGTTTGTCTGTTCACAGGAAGAAATTTTATCTTAGTCAGTGGATTATGGTAAAGGCTGAGTGAATCACTGTGCTGCAACACGGTCAGCCCTTTCAGGGTTATTCAAACAATGGGACTGTCCAGCCAGCCAGATAAAATGTTTAATGCTCTAGATTGCCCGGATCATCAATTCAGTATTCATGTCTCTCTATAGCACTGCCTAAAGCCAGCGTTTAAATGAAGCTAGAGGTTACATCAATGTAGCTGATGGGCTTTGAGCATGTGGTGGCTGCAATACACACGGTGTTTTTCCTCTGAATCACTGTGTCACCACTTTTCAAATGCAATGCTTTGAACTCTACCCAACAGGCTGAGGATGTAACATACCTCACTCTGTCAGGGTTATAAGCTGCAACCTACAGTAAGGGACTGCGGGTTAGCAGAAGAGTGAAGTGTTTTGTTCATGTTTTCTCAGTTGCTGCACGTGTCTGAAATTAACTCCTGCCTTTCCCTGGAATCCCTTGAATTTCACATTCCCTGTGTCGCTGCTCTGCTTTCTACCCTGAATACTTCTCCTCTCTTCCTAGCCTGTTGCCTTGTCAGGGTCATCTGTGTCCATGCTCCAGCAGGCTGGGTTTCTTTCTCTCTTTTTTTCCCCTTAAGTGAAGCACAGCTTTGAAAACGACTGCCACTAACAATAAGTACTGTACAAGTGCTTGGCTCAACAAGGTTTGTGAACTGTGTTTCCCCAAGCATCTGCTATGAAAGCAAGGGTTGGTCTTCCTCAAAACAGTCAGTACTGATCAGAAGCACGTTCCTCCTGCTGATGGTCACAGCAGCTGCAGCTGCACACAGATGCTCAGTTTACCCCAAACCATTGTCTGATTCAGTGTTTTTGCTGCCTTGAGTCCACGTCCCTGACTTTGCTGATGTCCAAGACAACATTTCTATTCTGTGCTGAATGCTGACCAGACATGAGTTTGTCTTGAACATAATCACGTATATTCAACATTTCTTTTACAGTTGGGGTATCTTTGTGGCTCTTCTGCTGTGTGTTACTACTCACTTTGCTAGAGGTTGGTTTACAGACATCATCCAGGCAGAACAAGGGAAATAAATTATTCAGCCTTGTACCTTGCTGCCTGGCAATTTTGAGGCACTTGGTGACTGTATTTATTTGCACAGTTGCTCTTAAAGTGATTTGTCGGCTAATTCTGATGCATTCTTTGGAGTGGGTTCATTCACTCCTGATTTTCTGCCATGTAAAGTTTCACACTATGGCAAAGCTTGCCTTGACAAAATGAAAAGGAAAATGTAGTGATAAGATTAGGAGATACTGTGGTGTAAGAGTACTGATGTCTTGGATTACTGTTATCATACAAGCAAAGCCAGTAGTTAAGTGCAAGCAGTGGATGTCAAAGTAAGGCACAGTGTGTAAATGAAGAGGAAATTAAGAGATTTGAGAAAAGGACCTCCCTGAGCACGGACAACTATCAGATAGCATTTGCTGTGCTGTTGGGGAGGATGCTGGACTGTCAGCACTGCTGCTTGGGAGGTGTGTGTGTATGAAAACCTTTCCTTGGTAGTGCTGCACACTCACCTTCTAGGCAGCATGTCTGAAAGCAAAACCCTTTGTCCTCTGGTAAAAGCAAGGCAGCTTTTTGAAAGACAGCACCAGTCCAATGCTGGCACATTGTTTGTGTCCTTACTGCTGCTGTATTCCTTTTCTGTCTAGCAAGATGCATGTCCTGCCAGCACAGGGAAATTGCCAGTTCTAGAGTATTGACCAAGAGAGGGTGCATGCTCACAGCTATAAGGAAGATGCAGAAGATATTTTTTCCCTGACACAAGTGAAAAGGATCTTCTTCTAGCACTGTAAATAGTATGTTTGGATCTTTGGTACTTCAGATCTTCATCACTGCAAGCGCTAGCTGCAGACTCATCTACTGGTCATGTTTTCCTCTGGTAAGAGGATTAGGATCAGTGCATCAGTGCAAGAACATGCACTGGGCTGGTGTTACAGATTCCAGGTTAAAGGACCAACCTCAGGGTAGGCAGATCTTTGGTAGGAGGTGTGGGAGCTACTTTTGTATACCAGTCTTATTTTTGGCATTTGGAATGCTGACTCAGAACTTGACAGTAGAAAAAAAACCTCTTCCCTTGGACCTGCAGTGACAAATATTTTTCAGAAGAGCTGGAATTTCTTGTGCTTCTGTTGGTACACTGTGCTATCTAAAGAAAATGCTTTAGGGGTTTCAGGCTCCTTAGTTAATAATGGGCAGAGTGAATAAGTAGTTTCACTGTTGTTGTTAGAAATGAGTCTAAAACAATCCAGAAGGCCACTCTACAAAATTAATGCCAGAATAGCAAATTATGCAAGCTGGGCTTAATAATGATTTATGCCTCCTGGAATAGACAGTGGCTGAGTTTTCAAGTGTAGCTAAATGATTCAGCAACAAACATTGGTGGACTTTTTTTTGTACTTCAGTTGTGGTCTTTTAAGGGTACTGAGCCATGTACTGATGCAGATATGCATCAGATTGATAGGTATCTTTAAAATATCTGACAGTGTGAGAATTCTTGGGTTTAACAAGAAAACCAGTAGAGAAATATGAGGAAAAAAAATTCTTTGTGTCAGTATATCATTGTGGACAACAAAAAGTTAAACCACAGTGTCAGTTTTTGAAAGGGTGTAAAAGGTAGAGCCTGACATGGTGACTTTAGTGGTAGAGGCCCTAATTTAAAGCTCTAAACTGTGCTAGTAATGGTGTTTCAAAACTTGGGCAAGGAGCAGCAGAAAGCCTGCTTCTGCATGCAGAGGTGTCTCTGAAAAATCTTAAAATCCAGTGGCTACATGGCAAGCTCTGTCCTAAATACCTTAAAGAAACCTCCCCCCTTTCTTCATACAGTTCTGAAGTATTATTTCTAATATGGAGACATTTTTTCTTTGTTCTGTAGATTCAACCAGTTATTGATGAAGTCTTCTCTTTTTCTGAAGTTCCAAAGGCCTTTCTGAAATTGGAAGGAGGACATGCACGTGGAAAAACAGTGATCAATGTAATTAGTAGACAATAAAATATCTGTAATCATTATTTCTGCTTGCAGTCAGTCCTTGAACATGACTTGGTATGTAGCAAGGGTTTCTTTTTTAACAGCTCATACAGGATGCATAACTTATAAGTCTTGTTTTAGAAAAGCCTGTGATTCCTTCAGACCCTGCCTGGTAACAAGCAGACAGGACACACAAATGCATTTCTACCTGAAAACCATGTTAAAGATGTAGTTGTGACTTTTGCAGAACACCTCTCACTCTTGGAATAAGAGGAACAGTCTGCAGCATTTTCCTTTTGGACAGCTTGGAGCTTTTATTTTCTAGATATAAGTCCTGGAATGGTGATGCACATTCTTATCTACTTGTCCATGTGAAACCTGTGCTGTTTTTCCTTGGCCTTTCCTAGTTCTGTTTACCTTCACTAACATACATTATTACTCAAGCTATTTCAGTCTCAGAACTAAATGGTCACATCACTGTCTCAAGACTGATACTTTGATCTTGTTATGGCAACTCTCTCATGACATAGCTAATCTAAATAGAAGCATGGAACAAAATCAATCTGTAACTGATAATTATTCTAATTGCCCAACTCCTGGCCCAGATTCAGCTGACTGCAGTGTTTATGCAGGTAGGGTAGACACGATTTTGTCAGCAGGCAGGAGCCCTTGATCCTGCTGTGTCCCATCACTGCTGGTGAAGCGCCGGAGGGGGTCTTTGTGTCTGGTGGGCTGTTTTTAAACTTGCCATTTTGCCAGAGATGGGCTAGGGAGTAACTTCCCCTGCAATTATGCAGGTGGATTGAAGGAAAGTGGCAACTTCTTAAGTGAGAGCTGTCCATTTACTGCAGCACAGCTGAGGTGATGCACAAACCATGTCATGCAATGCTTCCACCAGGAGACAGAAGTGGCAGCCGTGTGAGTGGTGGCCCCGTGCACAAATGCACTGAACATGTGCTTGTATGGGAGAATCAGGCATTCCTCAGAGCCTGCAGCTATTCCACACCATGTATTTGCTCCTCAGGGGATGGCTGTCGCAGAGGAATTACGGACAGAGATGGGCACAAGATGAAAGCAAAACTAACCATAAAATTCACCTTTCTACCTTTAATTTAAATAAAAAGTTACCTAACTTAAATTTATTTTTTAAATGCTATATTATATATAGCAAGAGCACATCAATATGACAAAGTACCACTGTTTGGAACCAGTAACAACATATTTTCTATTAAGGACTAAAAGCAGCACATTTCAGCGCAACAAAACTTCAGTGCGTCTTTACAAAAGGAGGAAAATTAGTAAGGCACTTCCTCTAGGGTGGTAATAGTAAAAGCACCAGTATCCTTTGAGGCAATACAATAGTAATGAAAATGTTAATTTTAAACAGACTTACTATGCAAGACAAAGGCCTGGATGCTCCTAGGAGCAGCTTGTAGTAACACTGGACAAAGCCAGAATGAAACACAGCAGCATAGTACAAGAGTTTGTTTGTATTTTACCTTTTTGCCAACATTATTAAGGAAAACTAACATGACCAGGTTCAAATCAGGGCAACAGAAGGACCTCCTGCAGTCATCAGGACATCCTACTTGTCACAAGCTCTTTACTAAATCAGTTACACTTGGAATGGGCACATACCCAGGCTTGGCTGTGCCCCTTCCTAGAGGAGTCTGACCCTTCTGTCCAACGGGGAGCCAGCAGCCCACCACAAACATTGCGCTCCAACATCACCAAAACAGTGGGGAGTTTGGCATTCTCCATGGTAAGCCCAACAGGCAGTGGCTGGAAAACTCAGGAACCACAGTGCTTACATGCTGTTGCGGTCATCTTTAGTGATACTTTCCCTAAGAATGCTTGTTTTCTATATAATTTTGGAGTTCAGGAAGACTCTACTTACTGAAACTGTTTTAAAAGGTACAAAGGTGACTTGGCAAAGAAGAAAAATACCCACAACTCAAGAAGTTAGGCAATCTAGAAAATGGGCAAATTCTTCACATTCCAATGCATCCTTTTGCCAGCCCTCTCTTTTTCTAACAAAATATCTGCTACTTTACATCCTCTATACATGAGAAAATCTAGAATTTTTCTGAATTTAGGACTTACTGTATTAGCATACTAACTGTACTTGAAGCCACATGTTAAAAAGTCTTTGGATGTGCTGTACTAGCAGTCTAAATTTTCAGTAAACATAAGTTTGTTCCAGTGAACCAAATATATTAATTTCCCGTAGTGAATATTTCTCTATACTACAGCGCATAGGTCCAAGTTGCTATACCGACATACACACTGCACTCCTGTCCTTTAAAAAATAAGTTACACTTACTGACTATTCTCGGTTAACTACTCACTGACATAACTGTAACTCCACGCGGTCTCGCCCCTGTTTAGTTGTTCCATTCTAGCCTGAGGCATACTGCCACTCTCTATCCAACACTGAGTTGTAAGGATTTAAAAAAAGAAGAAGGTTTTGAGATACTGAAGCTTTCATAGGGATAATAATCTTGGATAGGGAGGATAGGGAGAAATCATTCTGTTGCTTGTTCT
Organism: Platysteira castanea; assembly: GCA_013397175.1. NCBI lineage: Eukaryota > Metazoa > Chordata > Aves > Passeriformes > Platysteira > Platysteira castanea. The sequence goes on from VYXC01006220.1 coordinate 714,859, forward strand.
TTTTAAAGTTGTGAAGAAAAGACAAAACTCTCATTGTTGATCCTATATCCTTCAGAGATGGCAGTGCCAATTCCAGTGTCCAGAGTAGTGGCCAATCCAAACATCATCTTTCCTTCTTTGGGTTTATACAACCAGCGGTTCCCAACACTGCGTTAACTTTTCTTCATTGACTGTGTTGACAACAACATGGTCACAATCATACTGTGTGCCTCCTGTAGAGAGAAATTTCATAGAGGGGAGATTATCTTTGAAATAAGAGACAAATACTCTAGGTTTCAGAAAAGCTCTAGTAAGTGCTGGTGTGGACAGTTTCTCTTTGACCCATGGCTCTGAGAAGACAAATGTATTTTCATCACTGCCTGCTTTTGGAATTAATTTTGAAACAGTGTTTGAATTAACCAGGATCAGTCTGCCTTATTCTCTCCACCTCTTCAGTAATTCAGTTTTTTGGCTTTTTCAGCCTGGATGGAAAGGGAAAGAAACACTGCAATACAGTCAGGTGCAGCTCCATGAAGATTGTCACTTCCCAAAAGTCGCACTTGACTGTTCAGTTTTCCTGCAACAATTGTCAATTGTCACTTGGCTCTAAAAATGGAGTGAAGATGTTTAGATGATGAAGTAAGTCCTGTTGCTAATAGACAATACACACGTGACCATGTCAGGGACAAAGTCTGGCACTGGTTTACTCCTTGCCATTATAAGCCTTTATTTTGACCAGATGAATCACAAGTCACCAAGCACAGAGTAGCACCCAATGTTCAGCTGTTTCCACTGGCAGCTGAACTTATCTGAATGCAAAATAAGAACCTTTCTTAGAAGAGCTTAATCTGCTTATGCGATGCAGTGCCAGACGTGTTCTCATAGAAGAGCACCATTAATATTCTGACTTAAGAAACTGGGAAGCAAGGACACATTTGACCAGAGCTGAAAGCCAGAAGTGATGTATTTTTCCCTAAGATCTAGTATGTATTGCAGAAATGTAGGACACTTGCATCTCCTGTAGTGCAACACACCTGCAAAGCAGGTGGTATTCCCACTGGAAGCAGCCATCTGAGCCAGCCACTGATACAAAGCACCAGGACACTCCCACGGACACTGTCTTTTTGTTCTATACTGCAATTGCCTCACCCTCCCTGACTGAGCAAAAGACAAGCCCGGCAGCTGAAAGCTTGTGTTGAGTGTAACATACTGAGCTATGTAGCTAATGTTATTTTTTATAGCTCATAATGTTATTTGTTATAGCTCAGTTAGCACTGTGAGTGTAAAATGTGTTTTTAAGTGGTGTCTGATAGAATGTAAACATGTTAAAATCGGAAAATATGGGTTTTTTTTCAGCGGATAGAGAGACTATTTACTTTTATAGCATGGTGCTCTGGACAAGCCTTTGTGCTATGCCAATTCGTCCACAAGGTGGCATTGGCAACTGCACAGTTAAACAACTGCTTTTATTTGCTGAGGAATTCTTGAATGCACAATTTGTGGTCCAGAATGGATCAGCAGAGTTGGGAGGAACAGGCCTACTAGGCTTTCTCAAATAAAAGCTAAATGTATCTACTGTTTTGTATTTACTGTACAGATTTATGTTTTAAAGCTAAGAGTGCATCTATACTTCCACTACTACACCTATCCATTGTCAAGTTCTTCAACTATAAATGCAGAACACATAATTGCTTTTAACATGATTAACTGAAGGCAATGCAATAGTAGTTTGCTTGTTTGGTACAACTTAGAATGGGCTTTAGAAAAAGGTATGCAGTCATCGTGACTGAAGACTCTCCTTGAACTGGAGTGTTTTTGTTAAGTTTATAGTTAATCATCACTAGCTTTTTGTGGCAGTAAAGAGAGGTTGTGACCATTTGTGCCACTGTTGCATCATGGTCAGACATCAGATAACCCTGATGGCACAGTTCTGACAGTCCTACCCGGCTGAGGCGGGTGATTGTCCCTGCTCTGTGCTCACCTCGAGTGAGCAGCCTCGCCTTGAGTCCTGTGTGCATTTTTGGGCACCACAATATAAGAAAGATACAAAGCTGTTAGAGAACATCCAAATGAGGGCTACAAAGATGGTGAAGGGCTTTAAGGGGAAGCCATATGAGGAGCAGCTGAGGTCCCTTGGTCTGTTCAGCCTGGAGGAGACTGAGGAGATACCTCATTGCAGTTACAATTTCCTTGTGAGGGGAAGACAGTGAGCCCATCTCTGGTGACCAGTGACAGGATCTGAGGGAATGGCATGAAGCTGCATCAGGGAGTTTTAGGTTGGATATTAGAAAAAGGTTCGTCCCACAGTGGGTGTTTGAACACTGGAGCAGGCTTCCCAGGAAAGTGGTCACAGCACCAAGCCTGGCAGAGTTCACAAGCTTTTGGACAATGCTGTCAGGCACATGGTGTGACTCTTGGGGTGTCCTGTGCAGGGCCTGGAGTTGGGCTTTGATGATCCTTATAGAGTCCCTTCCAACTCAGGATGTTCTGTGATTCTAGGAGTACAGTCCTGTTTAGTTCTAAAATGCTGACTGTTGACTATGCTATTTTTCTGGCTGTTTTGGGGTTTTTTTTTGGGGGGGGGTGTGGTGGTTATAATTGACATAATTAATGTCATAGCATCAATTAAAAAGTAATTTTAAAACAGCTAAAAAAGGAATAGAAATGGAACAGATATAGAAAATGTTTACTCCCCTCACCCAAAAAAGCAATTATGTAAGAACATCTGAATTATGCTAATTCTCCTAATCATTCCATTTGCTGCTTTTTTAGACTTTCTGTGAAGCTCTGAAAACAAAGTTCAGAAACAGCATGTACACAAATCAAATTACTATGACAAAAGTGACTCCAAAATACACATCAAGTGCTCACAGACCTTAGGCTGCTACGGCAGAATCTCATGCTTGCCATAAAGGCATAACCATTAATTAACAAAAAACCCCCACCTTTTTGCATCTAATCACATCAGTATACAAGCCTGCCTTTGCTTTCCTAATATCCTTTGGCTATTGCATCTACAACTACTATGTAAGAGAATTTGCTCTATAGAAATTGAAGTTAATGAGAAGTTAGGTTGTTCTTGCTTCAGCATTTTAAATAATCATATTCACATTGCCCAAAAATTAACTGAGGCTATCTACAGTGAGTGGACACTGAGAATACAAGATAAGCAGGTACTGTGAGTTACTAAATGGTATGTAGGAGAAATGAAATGAAGTCTTAGGGCCTGTATAATTCAGGAGGTCAAACTAGCTGATCGGGTCTTTTTTGCTTCTAGATTAAAGCAACCTAAGCACCATCCTTAATTTATAGGCACATTTAGTGTGTATCCCACTGCAAATACCATGTAATTAAGACCCAATGTAATGAGATAACATTTGCTTACCTTTGATATCTAAAACCAGCTTGGGTTTCATCTTGCTATAAATTCTGCCATCAGGACTAATATGCCAATATTGTTTGTCTTCATTCCGCTCAAATGACAGACCAAGTTTAGAGCCAGGAGTTATAAGATTTCCCACAATTGTCAAGCAGCAATCCTCTGCCATCTGTGTCATCAGAAAGGCAACAGCAATTATTGAAAATGGCCTCTAGTGTCCACTGTTCTTTTTATCAAATAGGAGAGATATCACCAGGTAAGAACAGAATTTAGGAATTACTTTCCCTCAAGGAATCTATTTTTGCCCCAAACTCAAGACTCACCTTTCTTTTGTTCCTGTTTCTGCTGACACTCTCCACTACACAGGAACCATAAAATAACTATGCTGTATCAGATCAACAGTAACAATTAGCACCTATCTCTAGTGGCCAATAACCAAAGATTACATTGATACCGTGGAAGATTACATTGACTAAACTCTTGTATGCAGTATGTTCCTGGTTATCTCTTCCAGTCTACAGCAACTGCCAGCCCAGAAACTTTTCAACGCATCCCGGTATCTTTAATGCTCATTTTCTGTCCCACGTGTGAATTTATTAGTCACTACCCACCAACATCAGTGTAACCCTTTTACATGAACACTCTTGTGTATCATAACCCTTCAATACTGTGGCAAGCAGTTCCAAATCCGAACTACCACTATTAAAAAATATTTAGGAATAATTTGATATGCAACTAGTTTTATTTGATGCTCTCCTCATCCCTTGATTATTTTAAGGGGATGTCTTGTCCATGCTATGTTTGCAGAGACTTCAAGTACATCATCCCTCAAAGTTTACCCTTTGCAGGCTAAAACGTCCTTGCTGTTTTGTCTCTTCCTTGCATAGAGGTTCTCCATTTCCTCTGAACATTCCTTTTTCTTTCAATCACTTCTAGTTTTGCAGTAACCTTTTCAGATAAAGGACACAACTGCATAGTATCAAGTGTATGAATTTCACAGGGTATCACAGTAATATTTGCTTCTTTGTTCTACACTCTTTGATTCCAGAAGTCTGGAAATGTCTTCTTGGTTAAAAAAAGAGCTTGCAAAAATTAGGCTTACTTCAAAAGGGTATTAAGGCTGTATTACTAAGTAACAGTTAATTTTTCTAGATAAACAGTGATTTTTAGTAGATCACCATAAGCTGTGCCTTTTAACTACTGAATGCAACTTCTGTGGCAGGTTAAACACTCATCTGCCATTGTTGAAATGGCCCTAAATTATTTTTACAAGTACTTTTGAAAGCACTTTTTCTTGAAAAAATTTTACTTCTGACTATCATAACCTAGGACTCGAGTAAGTTGATTTAGTTGTGAAATTGTCATTTGTATCTGAAGCATTCTCTACGGAGACTAGGAAAACTCTGAGCTTAGACATTAGGTCCACTAGGCCAATGCTTCACCCGTCTCCAAGAAACTCATAGAGAGTCAGGAAACCTGCATTCACATCTGTTTCTGAAAAGGAGCAGAGTGACTTTCATATCCTGCTTACTGGTTATCCCACAGACTTAAAACTTCCTTGAAAACCCCAGGCACAGCCCGAGGTACTGTGACTCAGTCACTGAGATGACCCAAGCTTACAGGAAGGTGCAGGTTCTTCCAGTGACCTGTGTCTGCCTATGTGCAGGTTGCTACACACCCAGGAGCTCAGTTTTCTTTGTAATATGTGGTAAAACTCAATTTTTGGTTTGTGCAAAATGGATTTGCTACCATTCACCAGAAAGATGGCAGAGCTCTGTAACAGTGCAGTCACTTAAGATTAATGTTGCCAGCTTAAACTCAGCTCTAAGCTACTTGATTGCTATACAGCACCAGCTGTGTCTTTCCTGTTCACAGAAGAATTGCTTTATGAGATACAGAAAAAGGGGCAAAAACCAGGAGCATTTATCCAAAGCCATGTAATACCACACTGCCTCAATATAAAAACTTTTCAGTGACATGTTTGAGAGGCACCATAAAAAGAGAAGTCTTTTGTATGTGATATTAAAGCTTTTAGCTTACTTTGCATCATTTTGCTGTCTGCATAAATCCCTTTTACAACTGCATGTGTCCTGTAAACATGTCCGAACAATGCCTTAGCTTATTATTAACAGTAAGATTCTTCCCTCCAGCATAGATGACATAGTTATAAATGGCTCCTTTGAAGTTATAAAATCCTATAGAAAAAGTTCACATGATTCTTTGCAGTCAAGCTGTTTAACAACGTTAAAGTAACTTAATTTTCTTTTGGCTGGCATCTCTACCTAAGACTGTTCATGCTTAAACATTATATGAACTGCACATACCTCTGCTCACCTCAATGACAATTTGCACATGATTAGTTTTATGGACTGTGAGAAAAGTAGGGCTTCATTTGGAAACTTGTACAGAGGAAAGGAAAAAGGATGGATTTGACAAATACAGGGGTAGTCAGAAAAACAAAAAACCCCAAAACAAAACAAAACCAAAAAACTCCACCCCCAAACAGCTCAAAAGAGTGGGATTTTATCTTTAAGCTTGCCTAAATGCAGAAGAGGATATCAACCTACATTACACTAACTGTCCTACCACAAGGTATGCATAGTTCAAAATATTATCAGGAAGGGTCTGTACTTTAAAAAGTCTCCCCTGCTTGGATACTTTTGCAATACTTTCTCGCAAAATTTCAGTTATATCAAAAAAGTATCATACAACTAATTTGTATCACCTGAAAAAGCCAGTGGATCAAAACAAAACCCACAAAAACCAACTCCTTACAGAAAGACTACATTATAATTGAAACAGATTAGGCCTATAAAATAAATGAAGATGCTGCAGTAGGAATTAAATTCATAAAGCCCTACTGCTGGAGAGGAAAAGAGAAAATGCACATTGAACTCAAACCTTACCCGGCACCTTATGAATCCATCCTGATAAACCCAAATTTGATCATCTGAGTCTGTGTCTTCTGCAACCTGTATTCTGAGAAGATTCAGATTGTCTAGGTTTCCATCAGCTGACATGAATTTTCCCGTTTCCTTGTTTCGAAGCCTGAAGTACACACGTTTCTGCAGAAAACAAAAGAACTCTTTAACCACAATCTCAGCAGAGAACACATCCTGCTCTGGGTTAACTTCAGAGCAGTTACTGTCAGTGCTGTACCCCAAACCTCCTTCTTTCTTTCTGAAAGCTTAACTTTTTTTATTGAAGAATTAAATTCAGAAGCCCATAAACATCTTGAACAGGACAAGCTTTGAGAACTTGCCACTCTGCATGGACAGTTTTAGGCTTTTCCTGAGCACCAAAATCAGCACACAGTAGAAAGCTAAAAATTTTTAATTCAGAGCAGAACTAACTTCTCTCTGCTAACTGCTATAGATGCTCTGAGCTTTCATTAAGGGTGCATTTGTGTGACACATGAACACTTCTGTTCAGACAAGCTCTCAGCAGGGCAGTCAAAATGAATTATTCCTAACTCTGCTTAAGGCTATACAAAGACAAAGCTATGACAGCAAGCAAACGCAGTTGGTTACAGGTACAAGTAACCTGTGAATTAGAAAAAGCTGTTTCTCCAATGAAATATGGCTCAGCAAGAACCTCAGACCTTAAAGCTCCCAGGACTGCTGCACCATTGGACAAGATCATATGGTCCTTATTTAGGGAACAAAATAAAAAGGGCATGACAAGAATAAATTTTGCATTAGATTTGCAAATCATTCTGCCAAGTAATAAGCAGGGAGGGACTTTCCCTCTTAAATCAACACAAAATCACTACAAACTGAAGTATCTTTTTTTTTTTTTTTAACCAATTTTCTTGTTGTTCCATAAAGAATACAGATATGCCAGCAACCAATCTGGGTGCTAGTTACGAAACAAGTTACAATAATTTTTACATAGCAGTTATAGTCATTATTTATTAATCCTTAAATGCTGTCTTCTGCACTTTGGTTGAAAGGATGCTTAATGAACAGTTTAAGCAGTGTAACTGCAAAGCCATGTAGCATAACCAAACAGCTTTTATTACACATGAAACTCTGGCGTGATTTCTTTACACAACTGCCAATGCTGAAGTTTGCCACATGCCTGTGACAAGGCTGTAACACTGCTTTCAACTGCATAATATCTCCCCAACCCCATGACAAGATATAAATTAGTACTTGATAAGCTCATGTCAAAGCCCACTCACCTGCAGTAAAGGTCTAAGAGAACCTATCTGACAAAAGCCACTGGCTTTATACCAATCTGGAATTTCATTTGGTGTTAACAACATCTGACGTCCCCTGTAATTACTGTGTTCATAAATTATCCATCTATGAGGAGAAAAAATAAGAATGTTTTAATGGCCAAATTCTGCTTTGGAATCAATTAATGAGTTTAGCAGAAATCTGTCCCACAACGTAGTAGTGTTTAGCTTTGGAAAGCCAATGACCTTTGTAACATGCCTTGAAAAATAATAAAATCAAATCCTGATTTAGATCAGCCACACTAATATGAGTACACAGGAGTTCAAATTTTAGAGTCCTATTATTTAAAAATTACAAGATGAATGAAACAATGCATTTTCTTGGGAGAAACCAACTTCTAAATACCATTTGTTTTCAGGAGGCACTGTGACTCCTCAAGGAGCATAGATCTCTGTGCTACATGTGCTGTATATGCTACACTGCTGCAGGTGCAGAAACGGCTGTTTTGTGTATCTGAATTTGGCCAGGCCTGGTGTGAGTGAAAAAGAACTACTATGGATGCAGACTGGAACAAGCAAATACTGGAAACTGCAACAGGGTGAAGTTCTCTCAGGTATTTGGATAGAGGTTTTATTTCATAACACCTCTCTTCCTTCCAAATACTTGAAAGGGTGGTGGGGAAGAGATAGAGCAAGAGTGCACATGGAAAAATTTTGTTTAGCATTCCCTAGCATGCATCCAACTATGCTTAAAATCACACACTGAGTGTAATCTGTCAGAACCCAACTTCTGATTCTCCATTATTGGCACAGACAGTGAATCACAACTGGACTTCAAAATAGGCTGCAATACAGTGTAGAGTTTTCTCACGCTGATGTGCTGGGATTGTCCAGTAGCCATGGGGGTTTGAGTACATGAACAGTATGCAAGTTTTCAGGTTACTGCCTTCCTCTGACTGATTTGTCACCAGACATCTCCATCCAGAAGTACACTCACTTTAATTCTGGTGGTCTTTCACTGCCTAATACACATCTATCCCCAGGTATGAAATTAAGAGAATTATAAATGGTGGTCTCTTAGCAAAGGAAGAGAAGATGAAACACTCTTCAATAAGGGAGGCAGCAGGGGCAAGGAAACTGCAAACCCTGTATTTTGACACATTTCAGCAGCTGACATTGCTATAATGAAATCAGAATTTTCATACTATAGTCTATGTTTCCTGTGATCCACCAGAGAAAACCCCACATATATTCATTGGACAGGAAACACACACAATTCACGATTCAATTACCTGGAACCATGACACTGGCAAAGAAGTAACTTGATGTTTGACTTCATGTTATGGAAAGTGAGAACATTTTGGTTATGGTGAAAGATACTGAAACCTTGGGAGGCTTCAGAATACAAACATGTACATTTTCTTACTACCTTTTTTTCAAAGTTCAGTTCAGTGTGCTAAGGAAACCCTTTGACCAGCTTATCCAGATGAGGAAAATGGTTTGCTCTACAGAATTGGTTATTAGCTATCCACTTGAGGGCAGTCTTAAGCTACCCAACAGCATCTCTCTAGCATACACCTTGGAAATTGATCTCTTCAAAAGAACAGATTTAAATGCAAAGCAACAGTAACATGAATCTATCATTAAAAACAAAAAAAACCCAGAACTACAAAAACCACCAAAACTGAGGGCAAGTATCTTAGACATAGAGGTTAACAACAGGGAAAAAAACCAAAAAGAATAGATCTGCTGGAACCCTAATATATAGGACAGTAGTTTTAAAAATCCTCCCAAACAGCTTTTAAACTTCATCATATTTTTACATGATCTTCAAGGGTACATTTAGAGAACACAACTGCTTAAAAACAGCTAATGAATCTAACTGCTAGATTCTCATCCAATTTCTAAAGTAAAAGGGACTATTACTACTAACACCAAAAGAAGTAAGATTGTGGGCTGATTGCACGTCTGTGTCCATAGTAGAGGTTAAAGGATGAACATGAGACCTACTAAAAAACATCTTGAACTTATGACACAGATTACAAACTAAATGATTTTTTTATGTCTGAGACCTAAACCAAGAGCATGGAAGTTGGTTTTAAGGATGCTATCCAAGCTGATTTTTATAATATGGCATGAGAGAAGACACAAGTTTCCTTGACAGCTTTATTCAAATTCATTTCAACTTTTAGCACAGGACATGAGTCAGTGATAAGATACTGTTGAGACAGGATATGAAAATGCTCTGTAAGAAGAAATGGCATTAATGCCCTACACACATTATGATACTCTAATTTTACATTCTGTGGTTCCATTTCACCTGTAAAGTTGAATAAGTACATCATTCTAAAGAATCCAAAGGTGATTTTAAACTTACATGCCGCCAAGGACTTGAACTGAAGCTATTCGAGGATTGTATCCCAGGAACTGAAGATTTAAGGTTTCTGTACTGAATTCGATTTTCTTTCCTTGGAAACCCATCTTTTCAAAAAGAGCTATGCAGGGCTCAGACAGCTCCTGCAAAAGAAAGATGAGTGCTTTTATAGGGTGTTGGAACTCCAGATGGTGACTGTGAGCATCAGTACTCCACACAGCCCTTTTACTTCAGAGGTTTCTTCTTGATTGTTTAAGTTTAAAAACTCTGGATGTTTTTGCTCTTCAACTTGCTACTTAATCACAGAATCACAGAATCACCAGGTTGGAAGAGACCTCCAGATCACCGAGTCCAACCCATGCCCTAACACACCTCAACTAAACCATGGCACCGAGTGCCCTGTCCAGTCTTTTTTTAAACACATCCAGGGATGGTGACTCCACCACCTCCCTGGGCAGACCATTCCAGTACTTTATTATTCTTTTCATGAAAAATTTTTTCCTAATATCCAACCTATACCTCCCTTGGCGGAGCTTGAGACTCTGTCCTCTCATCCTGTCAGTTGCTGCCTGGTGAAAGAGACCGACCCCCACCTGACTACAACCTCCCTTCAGGAAGTTGTAGAGGGTGATACGGTCACCTCTGAGTCTCCTCTTCAGGCTAAACAACCCCAGCTCCCTCAATCGTTCCTCACAGGGCTTGTGTTCCACACCCCTCACCAGCCTTGTTGCCCTCCTCTGGATGCACTCAAGCGTCTCAACATCCTTCCTAAACTTGAAAAAAGTTTTAAAAAGTTTAAACTTGAAAAGTCATAAAAACCCTTATACGAAACACACAAGGGATCTTCCCGCATGGATCATAAAACTTCCTTATCTAAGGCACAAAGATCTCTGTGGCTGATACTTGCACAATACCTTAAGTGTGTTTTAAAATACATTTTAATCAATGCCATATCTCTCTTCTGCTCGTGGGAATTTTCATATAAAGAGCTGAACAGACAGTAAGATAATATTGATTTCTACAGCTTCAAATGATGACAGCCTTGTCAGCACTGCTTATCACTGACTGCATTAATTTTTAACTTTTACAGTAGGTTACGGCAACATCAATGTCTGACTAGACAAAAGACTCAAGATTCATACTATTGAGGTAAAATTCATGACAAGTGAAAATTGTAACATCTGAATCCTCCAAATTGCTGTGGGAAGATGATTCTTCTCTCTGTCAAAATGCTTCTGGTGTCAAAGGGATTCTGCCCACATGAAGATCCCTGTATCACTGAAGCCAATTTAAATGTCTTCTGGAAAAGCAACTTTGGACTCTTTTCTGTGGGGCAAGGTATCTGTAGTGGACTGGAAATAACCTCTCATAATGAAGGCCTTCCTGTGGAAGCTGGGAGGTGGGGTTTGAAATTCCCCAGGGTAAAGTCAATTAAGCCTGAGTGTCCTGGTGTTACAGTGTACACTCATAGACACAAATGACACTGCCACTCCCTTTCTCACCAATCTTCCAGCAACGACTGCATAAAACCAACACCACAGCCAGAAGAGCTCCTTCCTTCTGGCATGTGTTCAGTGCACTCACATCAACTGGATTGGGAACGCCTGACATGACGCAAAGTCTCGACAGACTCCCATCCGGCCTCAGGCATGGAAACAGGCCCTCCAAGGCAGAGCTGGCTCCCTGCATGCGTGGCAGCTCATATATGCATGCTTCCATGTGAATTTATTAGGCAAGACCTCCCATCTACCAATTTCTAGACAGTGCTTAAATTCCTCTTTAATCTTCCTTTAGGTGTTTAAGGGCTCAGATGACAGCGTTGCATGAGTGTCACCATTACCTGCACAGCAGTCCAGGTTATCACACAGCAGCTGAGCTGTGCTTCCTGATGGCACACATGCTGCTAGGCTGTGGAAAATGCCACGAGAGGCCTTTTCACTTTACTCCAAAATCAGAGTATGCTCAGCCCCACCATGAAAGGCAACACCAGTTAGACTGTCATGCATCACCCCAGGTGGAGAAAATCCTCCAATTTTCTGCCACACCTTACACTGGGCATTTTTTTGATTCAGCAGCAACAATGTTATATAAAACATTCCCCACAGTGAAAAGTGCAAGGTCAGCTCATGAATTTTCTTTCAGTACTTCCCATGTAGTGTACCAAGCTGGTGTTCCATCTATATTTAGTTATTCCACAGAGTTGCTCATTAAAAAGTAATTTCAAATGACTGCTCAAGCATAAACCACATTCACAGCTGGTTTTTATAGTATGTTCAGGAAAAAGAACATGTGTCAAACTCAAGAAGGAAAAATACTATCTTCTATCTGCAGCATAACCATATGGAGCACGCAAAGCAAGCACAACCAAGATATAGTGGCATAAAAACCCCCAAAACCTTGAGCTTATAAACAGCCCTTTACATAGTTTCATAAGTTCCGTTATTTTAAAAAGCCCTTTTAGCTTTCACTTACAAGTGTATCAAATATCTCTTTAATTTCATTTTTTTATGGTCCCTTACAAAAAGATCCCTGCAAAGGGGAGTTTAACTAGATAAATATGGTAACATGACATTAAAATAGCAAAGGTGCTTCTTGTATAGAAATGTCACAGAAAAATCCTGAGAAAAGTTATAGAAATGGCAGATGGTGGGGAGGAATTAAGATTGGCACTGCCAAAATACAGGCCCAAAATAAGTCTGACAGGTGAAACCAGGAGCTAAAATAGTAAGGTTCAAGCTTTTAGAAAATCATGACAAACAAACAATATAAAAAGTTAGATAGAAATGATCATTCTTTCTATTCTGGTTTGCTAATAAACCAATGAACAAAGTAACCCATTTTCCTTTTCTCCACAGCTAGCGAGCCTCTGAAGAAGGAAGCAACAGCCCATGACTTGCAGACAGATGCAGCTCTGTGCTACTGTCTGAAGTGTGATAAAATGTAGCGCTAGAACAAGTTTCACAAGTGTAAAGAACTTAAAGAAGCACAGAACTGGCAATTATGTTTTAACACAACAGTCTCTGTCACAAATAGTAAATCTTTCAAAAATAAGCTGATCCTTCCAGCTTGAAACAAGCATTCTAAACCCAGGAACTACTGACATGTACAGAAAAGCCTATTTTAATTCATGGTGATCACCCACCTAGCGTGGCTAGAAACAATTCTATTGTTTTTAATAGGATCTGTCTACTAGACAGCCAAAGAGTTCAGAAAGCAGACATTCTTGATGCAGTTGTTTGTTTACAGAGTACATCAAAATTCTCCAGAGACATGAAAGAGGATGACACATTTTAGCTCTCCTTCATCAACTGCTACACCACTGACAGGTTACCAGAATTACAGTGGAGTGCAATAAAGTTGCCAAATTCAAGGAAGATATTCAATAGTGAGCTCCTCCTTTTTTAAAATGAGTACCATCTCATCATGTTGCCGTAAGCTCCTGGAATCTTGACCACATTTTGCTAGTAATTACTTTGATCTTAAAAGATACTTGCAGATTCCGTAAGTGATCTGTCATAATGATTGGTTAGAAGCTTGAGCAAGCCCATTCCTGGCCACTGATGAGTTACAAAATATGTAAATGTAATTTAGTTTGTATCCACAACACCTAACAACATTGCCTGATTTTGCCAAATAGTACTGGGTGTTGCTTTACCTTATCTATAAGTGTGCATTATTTTGTGATTAACTCAAATTCTATTGTCCTGATGATACCAACAGTGTTTTATAATTAGGTGTATTTCATGCAAAGTTGCTTAATTAGGGCTGCTTTTTTAATATGCATCAAAAACAAGGTCCATGGTTCAGGTATTTCTTCACACTGTCCTACCACCTTCTCAACCCATTCTAAGTGGTCTCTCTTACTGAGAAATAGACCTGACTCTTCACAGAAGTTCTTTTATAAACTGTTATTAAGAACAGGGATCCCAGGCAGCTGCTTCTGTGACATCTTCTCCTTTAAAAAAACAGCACAGAGGTCAAAAAACCCTGACTAACTGCAGGTAGGACATTTAACTGCTACTGCACAGGAAAAAAACCCAAACCCAAACAAATAAACAACACCCTCCAACCCAAACCCTCCTCTGTTGTATGTGTGCCCTAGAATTTTTACTGTTGCAAAAAATGGGGAATCATCACTGTACTTATCTTTACAATAATTCTAATAGGTTTACTTACGATATTTATGATCCGTAAAGATTTTAGAACTGCTTGGGGTGAACAACCCATTGCCATCAGATCAGGATAGATGCCTTCTTCCAACACATACTGGTTACCAGCGAATTCCTCCTGGTCATACACTATGCAGCTGCAGAAAGAAGGAGAATAAATTTCCTCTTAAGACATCTGTGCCAGTAAAATGCAGAAACATTATTTACAATGTTTTGTCCTGAGAGATGTGCAAACCGCAAAGCATTGTTCTCTGTAAGTCCCCATATATGAAACCATCTCAGGTGTTAGAAAGCTGGTTGCTTTTCTGAAACTTCTGCCATTTTAGTGATTTTGCAGTATTCATTCAATATAGCTTACCTGCCATCTACAATTTTTGAAGACTTCACAGCAAATGAATCAATACATCTTGTGTTTTTTTCAAATATTTGGCAGTTACCCTTGAATTCAGGCTCTGAAAATAACTGGACCTTTAAAAAGTTATAAACATATTTAAGAAAATTCATTCTTCTACCTTCAGTTACATCTCTACCATTAATTCTATAATTAGATAAAAACATTCTTAAAACACCCAGACTTCCTTGGTTACCTCTGTTTGTTACCTCTTCATGTTGCAATCCTTGTTCAAGAGAGCAAGGTAACCATTCCAAAAATTACTTCTGGCTGTAATCACTTAGTAACATACAAAATAATTAAAACAACACTAACAAGTATAGCTCCTTGGTCTATCTGCTGGGTAAGATGTTTAAATTCCCACAGAACGGCCAAAATAGGCACACGTTTTATTAAAGGGCCATAAAAAGTTTTCTTTTATATTATCCATCTGCTTAATCTCCAAAATGCATACACTTCCCAGTAAATGAAAACTCTCTGCTTCTCAGAACACTAATGAGACATAATCCTAGCAATGGACTCAGCATGCCAAGAGACATGGTATATATTCCCAGGGTAGATTGGCTTTATGTGCCTGTTACAGCTATAGACACAGTCTCATGCTGGCTCTTTCTCTGCTCCAAGGATAAGAGAGGATACATCTGCCAGAGTCTTTTGCCCTTATTAAAAAAAATTCTAAGCAGCAAACTTGCTAATTTGGTTAGAGGATAATTAGCCATGATCACACAGAAGTCATTCACATTACAACATGCCTACCAGCTTTATTCAGGCTTAATGGAGATAGGAGTGTGGGCAGGTACAGCGCTCTCCGAAGAGGAACACGCTGACAATGGATGCAGTCTGTTGGCTGCAAGCCACTACTTCTTTGTTTCCTAAGGATAAGGTCTTCCTTAGGATAGGGTCTTAATAGGCACATAATATACAGATGCAAATAATTTTTCATGCACACAGCTGAAAGTAAGCAGCCTTGACATTTTTATTCCCCATAGTTTATGCATTATCCCTATGCAAGAGATGCCAGTGAAGTGTGCTGCTAATCAGGAGTAGCAAACCAGGAGAGCTAAAAATTGTCTCCTTAGTTTTTAGTTCCATGATATACTCACCATTTTCACTGAAATGAAAATAAAAATAACTTTGTACAGGGACAAACCTGAAAAGGTTCAGAATTAAGAAGGATGAAAAAGCTGTCCATTAGCCTTACTGTCAAAACTACCTATTAGTACTTGCATACAGGAGACAATCCAATGTAGAAATATATTAACTCACTGAACAGACAAGTTCTCTCCACCATTTCCTTCCCTTAAGTTATTGACAAAGATGGCATTAACTTTTAAGCACAACTCAGCAGTATTTGTGAGTGAAAAACTCCATTCAAGTGCAACCACCACTAGCAAAACTGTTAACCAAAGAAATAGGTTCACAAGGAATTAAGTCAGCTGTACCAAGAACAACAACATCTATCCTGTAGTGCCCTTACCAAGAACAACAATATCTCTGTTGTGGAGCCCTCACCTCAGCAACAGACTCCAGGTCCTGCACGTCTGCATAGAGAGCTGTGGGCTCCAGCTCCTAAGAACAATCACTGATACCCCAAAACACCTCACTTGCTGAACCAAAACATTGCCAGTGCCCCAAGAAAGTTCTGATGGCAATCGTGTATTAAATCCCACCTTCCTTGGGTCTCAATATGCCTTACTCAAGAGGTTTGGAAAGTAACCTTCCTTCACCTGCAGTTTTCAGTCTTTGTCTGACTAGTCAGCCATCTATGCAAATACCTGAGTGTTCCACTGGACAAATAGCCATTTCTTTATTTACGTGTTACAGACACTACACAGTATGTTTCATGTGCTTAGAGAAGTATCTTACCTTGACTTTACCCCTTTCGCTTCCAACAATATCCTGCAAAATTTTTGAGGGGAAAAAAGTGAAAAAAATTTTCAACAGTGATAAAATAACATACAAAATTTACTATTAATTATTGTTTAAATAATGTAAATAAACTGAATTTGATAGAAAAAGTAGAGATCCAAATACTTCAGAGAAACTTGAAAAACAAGTATGAAATTAAACTCCTTACCATAACAATGGGTTGAACTGAGGATATTTTGCAATTCTTTGCCCCCCATGCCTCAATGCTGGGATACAGCCCTTTAGCAAGTATATACTGCTCCCCTGTAAACTCAGGATTCTCATAAGCCACCCATCTAAAAGAGAAAAAGGGGGGGAGGGTTGGTAGAACTCACACTACTTTTGCAAAATACAGACGTGTACATTCATTACTGTCTTAATGTAAGAACAAATAAAAATTTGAAGTGCCAAGTTGTGATGCTTTTAAAACCCTAAACAAGCCAGTGTATCTGATACTGCAAACCCCACACAAATTTTACTACCTTCTTGCACTGTTGATACAAATCAGAGTGAATTAGCTAAAGCAAACCACAAGTTCAGACACATCATCTGCTACATATCCTAACAGTTATCTCCAGTAAGAATATTTCAAGATGTTTTACAATCCTATTATTTTAACTAGGTCAAGTTCTTCTCTAAAAAAAAAAAAAACAAATCCAAAAAACAGACAGATATCAGAATACAGCTTTTCCAACAAAACTAACTTTCAGAGTCATCTGGATAGTAAATGTAGCAATACTGATTTTTAATGTTGCCTGTAGCTACAATTCACTTGTGTTTAAGCAAATACACACCCCAAGAGGATGTTGAGCTGCAACAACAGGCATATATGCTAATCAGTGCAGACTTCCCTGCTAGGAATTGGAGACAGCAAGGAGAACATCCTTGAAAGTTAAGCATTAAAACCACCACAAATTTGACGAGATCAATGTATTTAAATGCAAAGCCATTATTGTAACTACTCAGTTAGATCTGATGCTTGACATAGGCCACAAACTCAGAGATCTGCATCAAGTCTTCTGTCTCAGTCGGAATATGCCTTTTTTGAAAGACTTTCAACTTTTGAGATGATACACGCTTGAAGTATTGGAAAAGCAACCAAATCACTGCATATATATGTATCTCTGATGTCCAATTACCCCTGCAGCACTTTAGGTCCCATTTTAAATATCTGGTATCAGTTAGTCTTGCCATGCATAGTCTACTACATTCAATAAATCTTCTGTTACAGTGTACTTCTAACCCTGGTTCCATACTGAAAGCCCAAACAGAGCACCTCCTGCATCTCTACTACCTTTGATTTAGTGATAACCTGCAGAATTTCTCTTGCCTTTCACTACTACATTTCCTAAACTTTCTCATACTTACACTCTGATTTTTTTTTCCTGATTGGTTGTTTTTTGAGAGCCCATATGAGAACAGACCACAGCAGCAGCTGTGCTTCGTTCATTAGATTTATGCAGGAATCAGGACACTTTGCTGGTTCCTGGTTCTACAAGGAAATCTTCTATGAAGAGTCAACCTTTTTTTAATTTTAGCCACTGTAGTGCATAATGAGTGTATGCTAGGTTATGCCAAAACCCACTTTCAGTGGGCTCAGAAACTTACTGAGTTTCAACACTAACAAAAAATTTCATATCATAAAGCAGTAAAATGATACAGATCTTAAAGTCTGCAAGGGAAGATAACTCTCAACATCAAAATTCTGCATAACTTATCTATGTTTGTTGATCAAGTGGATTCTACTGCAATTTTATTCCAAGTACAAATGCCAGAGTCTCTGCAGATACAAGAAGTGGGATAACCTCAAACTGAAATAAAGCTGCATCAACATGTGCCAAGAGTATGAACTTTGTTTTCCTTGTCTGTGGCAAACATTCAAACAGTGATTCACATATATCACTATTCACATCTCTTGGTTTGCCTCAGATATAATCAATTATTCCAACTTGTTACACACTAATTACTTACAGCATATTTCAATTCCCATCTCAAAATCACCTTGGAATAATTCATCAAAGAGACATTGGTATGTACAATAAATTAAGCAGAGAGTTCAAATGTCTCAGGTGTGTCTATACCCGTACACCACATATACCAAAAGCAGTGAAAATGAGGTTTCCTTAAACAATTTCCTCAGCAGACATTCATTATATTTTTCGATGCACAAGTGCCACGATACAGCTATGGTGCATGGTAGTTTTACTCGATTGAGAGCTATGCAAACAAGTGTTTCTGATATGAAGTGAACTGTAAGACATGTCAGCAGCCTCCTAACAATCTCTTTATAGCAGTTATTTCGTTTCCTCCATCTAAAAAGAAGCCTGAATGCAGAAGTAATCAACAAATCTCACTTGCACATTTTCCATTTAAATAAATGAGATTTAAATAATTAAGTGCCACTCTTCTATGCAAGTCAGCCCATGCAGTTAGACAATTCCTAGAGTTAGGGCTTAATGGTGAAATACTTGTGCTTCTTCACTTCATTCAGAAGCCCATATAGGCTGCTGGAAATAGTAATAACATCATCAAGGACAGGCAGCTGAATTCAGTACCAGCTAAACCTGTCAGACCTCAAGACTATCCCTAGGAAGGAGCACTGCCTTAATCCAACTTCTCACTTAACAGAAGGGCTGGGAGAGCAAGACATTGCCTCCCTGTCTGAGCAAGAGAGACACATTCCAGCTGCCAGGCACAACAAAAACTGAAGTACTGCTCTGCAGCATGGCAGCAACCATCCTTGCCCACAGGGAGCGAGCTCTCCTAACAACAGATTTTGTAACCCCCAGATGTACAAACTGCCCTAGTGAGGCTGAGCAGCTCCATCCCAGGTTGCTGCCAGGAGCGTGCTGGAGACCTTGACTCCTGGGCACCATCCATGCCCCTGAAACCAGAAGTAGCGTAACGCTTTGATTATACACTGTCAGTATTATTACACACAGAGAATCTAATCTTTCTCCAAAAACTGCTATGTATGACATCTAGGAAGTGCCAAAACGGTCTGAAAGTAGAGCCAAGAAAATCATCCAGACACAGGTAACTCACCAAAAATTGGATCTGACCTCAGTTAGCCCAGGACTCAACTTGTCTAACTTTAGGAGGGAGGTCAGAAAGTTAACTGGCACTTGCAGATTTGTACCATAATTAACAGATAGGATGAGGTAATAAAATTCTGTTTATAGGAAAGAGAAAACAGGTTCATCATGCTCCTTTGTGACTGTGATTCTTAGTATCCCAAGGACCTGCAAATTTCGATTTTGTGACTCTTTGAAAGGTTTTTTTCAGAACATCAGTTCAGATATAGAGGGAAGTTAAAGCTTTGTTTGAAGAATTCTCCAGTGGGGTAACCAGGGGAACTTGCCCTTTCCAGCTCCCAGTGGAAGTTTTTTCTTGTAACAAGTGTCTCTTCAGTTTGACTCATGTTACTTTCCTGAATGCATCTAGATTTAATTTACTACGCCTTCTGGTTTCTGTATAAGAACCACTCATTACCTAATTATTTCCTTAATATCACTATCCATATGTACACTAGAAGCAGCCAAATCTACATTGTGGATTAATCACTTGAAAACTAGGGGAAAACCAGGCTGATAACACAACCACAGTAAACAGATGACTACATAAAATAAACAAATCTGGAAAAATTTTCCCAGCAAGTTCAAAAGGAATCAACTTAACGACAAGAGCTTCTTTAGGAGTTCTGGCAAAAGTTTGGAGTGTTTATGGATAAAGAAAAAGCACATATCAAACATGCAGTTCCTGTGATTTTGATCACTATTAAATATAAGCTTGAAGAAGTTTTTAAGCTGAGGGGAAATCAAAATAGTACAACACTTGATTTTAGTACTTGCTTGAACTTGTAAAAGGGTGTTACCTGTTGCTAGCAAATATTTCCATTTTCCACCACTTCAAATTCTGCCAGTTTGGAAGTAAGGATCAAACCCTACTTAAAAGAAGAAAGGCCTCTCCTATTTTCAGGCAGCCTAGATTGCTTTCTCCCATCCTAATGGCAGACAAATAATTTTTGGATTTTATGTTTGGCCAGTCTCCAAAAAATGCTCAAGAGCAAAACATTTTCATTTTTAAAGAAGTACATTTTCATTTTTCAAAAAGTCAATCCTCATCTTACTAGGATCTATTTTTCAGGATGTCTTTACAATGGATTTAGCAAAGACATGAAAATATTGCTTGGAAATATGTTTAGAAACACAATAGCTAACAATTTTAATGCAGCTCGTGCTAAATTACCCCAAAATGGAATAGTCACTCCCCAAATGCAAAGCTGGACTGTCTCCAGCAATACAGTTTAGATCTGCAGTTGAGCTCAGAAGTTGTTCAGTAGTATCTGTGCACTGCAGTGTCAGGCTTTCTTTTCTTTGATATACCCTTTAAATTACAGAACAATCAAATTAATTATGTGGGAAATATATATCATCTGTTATCTTACTGCTCTAACTGCTTACCCAGATACTTGTTTAAAAATTGCAATGAAAGGTTCAGGGCTTCTTACATTTTTGACTTCTTATTTTAATTAAGTGTTTTCAATATGATACCAGGAAGGTTACTTCGAAATATTATGACAAGCTTTTACTGAATCTGTCACAGTTCATTATGTCATAGTCTGCATTACAGTCTAAACAGCTCAGGAAGTTGCTCAATGGATTATTCATTGCTCTATGACAGATTTCTTGGAAGGAAAGATATAAAAAAATCTTCTACCTGAACAGACCGTTAACACTTAAAATAAAGCACTGTATTGCCAAACATGACTTCACACAGATCATTCAAGCTTTCTGACACATTAACACTTTGTAACATCACCACAAAACCCTTAAATACTCATAACCTCTTTGGAAACAGGGGGGTTGTACAAGACTCTTAAGAGCTGAGTGCTAACCACCTGTTATGAACAACGCATCTGAATTTTTAAAAAGCTTATTGCTACAAATTACATCTTTTGGAGACTACAAGGTGAGATTACAGGAGCAGTAGCAGAGTCTGTGGGACAAGTTTTGTTCATAAAGCCTTCTAGCTGCCTTTGCCATCAGAGTATTAAAGTCACTCTTAATTACTATAATGCTCAAACTCATGTATGATTCCTATCTCAGATGCAACAGACACATTTACTAGAACAACTACATGAAGGGCATGATAGGTAACCCACAATTTGTTTCCCAACCTTCAGAGGCAACTCTTCCCCATGAATCTCCCTTGCATATTACAGAAGACAAAAGAGCACAGTGACTTCAAAGGTCACCAGGCAGAAAAAAACCTGCTGTCACACCATATTCATACACAAATTAAAAGCATTCCTCTGGAATGCACAGAGCTTGATTCTGCAACCTTTATCCAGACAGAACTTGCCGAGATATAGCACAGATAACACATGGAAAGATTTAGGGTGTGGCTGGGTAAGGCAGAGCTTCCAGCAAGTCACCTGCCTGCATACCAGGCAGGAAGACAGCCTGTGTATCTCGTGTTCTTTTGGTTCTGCTACTTTAGTTAATTTTGTGTGTTTGCAGCCATGACTGCTAACACTTGTCTGCATTTCCAAAATACTTTGATATGGTTTGCAAGGCTGTGAAACTCAATCTGCAATTGATGGACTTGACTAGTCAAACAGCAAAGTCTATCAACTGATCAACTGCATGTGATAGCACTCATGGCACAAAAACTTGGTTTGTTCATGGCCATGGCTAATACAAAGTTTTGGGAACCATATGTTAAAAAAAACCCCAAACAAACAATAAAAAACAACACCACAGCTCTACAGCTCTGTTAATGTATAGGATTCACTGCAAAAGCAATGTTAATTTTCAGAACAGTTACTCTCCCTAGTATCAAAATGTATTAGTGAGCATGGTAAAAATTATCTCTATTTAAAACACAGGTGAGAGAAAGAGCAAGGACTCTACCTCTGGTCAAGTGAAAGAAGCCTAGAAATTAGTTTTAAACCTGGAAATTATTTCCATAACAATTTTGCTGTTGAAATGCGTAAAACAAATGCAGCCACAAGAACAAGCTATTTCTTCCTCTCTTGATGAAATGTCATCTCATGCTTTCATACTTTGTGTATCAAAAAGCCAATGCTTCCTGGGACCACCTTATCTTACTGTGAGAAGAAAGACGATTTACTGTACACATTCACCAAAACTTTACTTTTCACATTCTGTGGTCAAGGTCAGAAAATTTCATCTGAAGACTCCACACAGAAGTCAGAGTGCTGAACAACATCTGCAAACACTATCAATTTCTATAAAGACCAGCATATCTAAAATGAAAGACTGAATAAAAATATCACTTACACGCCACTTAGCACATTTATAGACTGTGTCCTCAGCCCATATCCAGTGTCCTTCAAATTGGAAATTATACCTAACACATTGATATTGGAACCCTTTGATCCAAAGTCTTTTTCACTGTACATTATCATATGGGAGCTTGTGAAGTCCTGTTAAAACAAAGAGAAGCACCATAAGGAAAGTGGCACATGACATCTCAGGGCACTCAGGAGACGCCTACTGCGTGCTCTTGGAACTTACACCAACAATCGGTCGCAGAGACTGCAACTCCTCATCGTAGCCGCCCCAGTCTGTCCAATCCCGATACGCTCCTTCTTCCAACAGGTACTGATGGCCTTCAAACCCAGGCTTCTCGTAAGCAACCCAACTGAACAACAACAACAACAACAACAGAGTCTGCATGTGAAAATGGACAAGTGCCACTCCGTGTTTTCATGAAGCAGATACAGATATGTGACATTTATTCTTTTGCTGTGAATATTTTCAAATTTAACCCTGATGTATACCTCAACCCAAAAACTAGGAAAACAAAATAAACAGGGACTGGATTTGTCCACTGAAACTTGCAGCCTGTGGAGTTGCTACTTCAGCTGAAGGGTAAATATCGCTTTTCCACACTTACACTCCTCCCAGTACTTTCATGGATCCCACTGATGTAAGTGGAAGCCTTGTCTTGTCTTCTGATTCCTTGTCATCAAGCATAAAGATCTCTGATTCTATTTCCACATGTCTTCCTTCAAAGAAAGGCTTCTCATAAACAATTACCTGTAGTGGAAATGAACCAAAAGAAAAGTTGCAGAGAGGATGATAATTTCTGACAATAGACAGTTTCTTTTGCACGGGCACGTAGAACGAGAACGAAAAATGCTGAAACCAACTAATGGGATCTCTCTATTCTTTGCAAGAGGCCTTTCCACTAGAGGTGCAACATGAGGGCTTCAGCGTTCATTACTGATCTGCATTATCTGTATTGCTATTAATGCTGTCATATATGCGTGTGATGGATGCACAAATGTGACAGAAGTTGCATTTTCATGGTGTAGTCACATACAAAAGGACTACCCAGTAAACCATCAGTAGCTGGTATACAATCAAAGCATACATATAAACTTATAAACTACTTATAAGTAGTTTATAACTTATAAACTACTACATACTTATAAGTGTGTGAACTACACACTTACAAACTACCCGTGTGTAGTTCACGTGCTGTAAAATAGCTTTGGACAATCAAATAAATGCTGACTTTTACCTTTGGCTCCCCACTGAATTCAACTTTGCGACCACCCTGTTAAAGAAAAAAAAAAGAAGAAAAAATCAAGCTGTTCATAACTTAGACAATTTATAGATATCTCTAAGAGTCATCAATTCCTTACAAAAAGGCAGGACTAAGGTGAAATATTCCTTAAAGAGCACCAGTGAAAATAAAAGGCAGATTAATGGCAGAGATGGATGCACTCAAATGTTGAAAGCTCAAGAATTTTATAGACTAAAAATGTTGGGTTTTTTAAAAGAGTTAAATTTTTTTAAGTCGTGAAAAATCTAGCCACCTTAATACTTTATTTATAACACATAAACATAAGTAATTTAACTTGTAAGTAATAACAGTATTTTACCATTTTCAGAGGTCTCATGGACCTAATGTACGCTTCCTTCTTCTCCCAGAATAATAAATTAGGATATTCACCAGGCTCCAACATTAACGGGACTCCCTGGAAACCAGGTTCTTCATAAAGAAGCCATCTAAAAGTAGAAGGGGTGGAGGGACAAAAGCAAGAGATAAACCCAGAACATTTCTGAACAGTAAAGAACAAAACAATGTGCTTACTTCAGGAAAGAGATCATTGTATCCTTAACAAAACTTTGTTTCTTTACCACCAAAACTGCCAGCTACAAGCTGGCATACTGACAAACTTTCATGCTCCAAAGGAAC
The DNA here is from genome assembly GCA_013397175.1 of Platysteira castanea. Classification (NCBI taxonomy): domain Eukaryota; kingdom Metazoa; phylum Chordata; class Aves; order Passeriformes; genus Platysteira; species Platysteira castanea. The sequence continues at coordinate 739,474 of VYXC01006220.1, forward strand.
CACCAGTAACACATGCCTTTTGTTTGACCAGGCCAAAAACTCCAAACCAAATCAGTGAACAGTAAGAATTTGACTCTGTCTTATCTGAAGGCAACCATATTTAGACTGAAATACCAAGATTTAAGGTTATTCTATTATTTTTTAGAATAGTTTTAAAGTGCAGAACCAATTTACAAGAATTTTAAAAACCTCTACTAAACTCGATTTGTACTTGATGCAAAATCTGCTCAATAAAAAAATTCTAAACTTATGTTATTTACTAATACATAGAAAAACCTGAAAACTTGTTAGAAATCTACTTCATCATGGTTTGTGTCTGCTAATAAATCTACTTTTAAACCACAACTTTGAGAATTCTTCATAGGGGCAGCAAAAGTAGTTTTTCAAAGCTTTTTCAAAACAAAAATCTTAGCCAGTAATCACTTACTGGAAACAAAGAATCATACTGCTGATCTCTGCATAAGGATGTCAGCATATTTCTTCAATTCAAATTTACTTATATCTGAGAGATGCAGCGTGGAGCAGTATAAAACACCCATAAACAGCAACACTTCTTGCAGCCAACCCTTCAATCATGTAAGGATCATAATGTATAAATCTGGTGATATCAAAGATATTTAAATAATCTATCACTCTGTCATGCATTAAAGGGAGACCTTCTTTAATGCTAATGTAAACTGGCACATATTGGTGTAGTTTCATGCAGATACATGGCTCCAAGAAACAAACAAGGTGCTTTAGTTATTACTGTCTATAGCTGAATGTTTGATATATTGTGTGCCCTGTATTCACACCACTCAGTAAGCCCTTGGCTTGTGGCTGGTCACACGTGGTATTTCCAAGGGCTCAGTACGGCGGTGAATTCTGTTTAATACCTTAATATCAATGATTTGGATGGGGGGATTTGAGTATTCCCTCAGCTGTTTTGCAGATGACAAGAAGTTGGATGGGAGTGTTGATCTGCTGAAGGGTAGGAAAGTTCTACAGAAGGATCTGGATCAATGGATCGAGGCCAATGGGATGAGGTCCAACAGGGCAAAGTGTGGGGTCACAACACCACCAAGCAGTGCTCCAGGATTGGGAAGAGTGGCTGAAAAGCTGCTTGGCAGAAAAAGATCTGGGGGTGCTGGTCAACAGCAGCTCAAAATGAGCCAGTGTGTGCCCAGGTGGCCAAGAAGGACAATGGCACCTGGCCTGTATCAGCAATAGTGTGGCCAGCAGGACCAGGACAGTGATTGTCCCCCTGTACTCGGCACTGGTGATGCTGCACCTCAAATCCTGTGTTTCAGGATCAGTTTTGGGCCCCTCACTACACAAAGCACATTGAGGTGCTGGATTGTGTCTAGAAGGGGACAATGGAGCTGGTGAAAGGTCTGGAGCCCAGGTCTAATGAAGTGTGGCTGAGGGAGTTGGAGGTGTTCAGCCTGGAGAGAATGAGACTCTGGGGAAACCTCATTGCTCTTTACAACCGCCTTGAAAGGAGGTTGTAGCCAGGTAGTCTCTTCCCACAAGTAACAAGTGACTGGACAAGAGGAAGAGGCCTCAAGTTGCACCTGTGGNNGTGGAGGTTTAGACTGGATATTAGGAAAAAATTACTCACTGAAAAAGTTGTCAATCACTGGAACAGGCTGCTCAGGGGAGTGGTGGAGTCACCATCCCTGTAGGTATTTAAAAGATGTGCAGTAGTGGTGCTTAGGGACATGGTTTAGTGGTGGACTTGGCAGTGTTGGGTTAATGGTTGGACTGAAGGGTCTTATAAGGCCTTTTCCAACCTAAAGGATTCTATGACTAACTTTGCTGCAAGAACTGACACACATGGAAGAACAAGGAGAGAGTACAGTCAGAAGATAAAGGTGCATTGACTCATTTTTGTTGGCAGCTTTTAACAAACAACAATTAAGCATGAACACTGGGAAACTTTAAGATGATACAACCACACCCACATGGCAGGGTGACTCAGAACCAGAGCCTCCCTCACCTGCCAATACAGTGAACTATGTTGTGCCTGTAACCAAAGGCAGAAAACCCCCCAGCCCTGCAACATGCAAAAAAGCAGCAGCCATCTGCTGAATTTCTCATGGAAGCGACTTCTTTCTACATCGGACTAATGAACAGATATCTGAGAGAGATAGTTGTAAAATAAACTATTTCACTTCCTGGTGCAAATATTAGTCTGCTTTCCTTCAGAGATCCAAATGCGAGAGAGATATTAAGACAGCAAGAGTTTACGTGGATTTAGTAAAACAATGCTGTTACACTGATGCAAAATAAAGACAACTCAGAGATGTGCACAGGCTCTGCCTCCTTTAAAATAAAATGTAGTTTTACTAGTCACAGATAGCTTTTAAGTGAGACAGAAATAAAGTGGAGACATGGATGAAGTGAGTTAACAATCAACCGCCAAATAACATATCTGATTTCATTACTCTTGTGAGACATGTAATTTGGATTAAGGTTTCAGTTCACCAGAAATAACTTCCTGTCAGAGAACCAACTACTAGGACATCTTCAAATTTGCCTATATGCCAAAATGCTCCATTTTTTTCACAAGTCAAGCTGTAAATATTTACTCATATAAAATACCCTTCGCCTAACAACAAAAACGTCCATATATCATGTGGCATATTTGAAACACCTTTGCAGTGGTATGTAACACCTGCCTTTAGCTGGGCAGATTTTGATAGTTAGACCATTTGCAGCAAGGCAAGTGCTATCAGTGCCCAAATGTAAGAGCTAACAACCAAGGTCTGTACACCCTGTAAGAAGTTCTGCAGGATCCAATATGATTAAAAGTGGTACTCTGAAAGAAGCCTCTCTCTTCTGCACACTTTTCCCAGAACTACTTTGAGGCATGTTTTCCATAACGATTTACAAGTTTGTTTATTAAGTCATGAAAACTAATATTGGTGTAGCTCCTGGATTTTTCCTTAGAGGTCTCCTTTCTCATAAAAGCTTGCTTGATTGATGATATTACCCTCCTAACTCAGATGGCCAGATAGTTACAGGTGACATAACATATTTGTCTTAAACATCATCATAAAAACCCAGATCAAAATGCACTATGAAATACAAGAATGTCACGTATAAAATGCATTATGAAATACAAGAATATCACGTATGGACTCTCTAAAGCACTAAGTCTTATTTTATAATAGAAGGACTTCAAAAATTTACTGCTTTTAGTACGATGATTTCAAGTTTAGAAGAAAGCAAGTGCGAAATGTGGTATTATAACAGTTCATTCCCCACCCTCACTTATGGTAAATTTGCCTGAATGAGAAACAGCAAGAGAGGCAAACTCTTATTCCTTGGCTACAAATACGCAGGGGTTATTCAGTATTTACTACACGCAAGCAGAAGAAAATCTGGCTCTAACAAAACATTCTAAGAGGTCAGACTCCCCAAGAGTGAAGCATTACAGTGATGTACTAACACTACTGTCAACAAATACTACCAAAATATAGGACTAGAATAAATATAGCCTGCTCGCAAGTCTGACAGGTGTAACCAATGGTTTAAACCAAATTCCTTTCATTGCACTACACATTCATACAGAGCTACATACTTACATGCCCCAGTGTACTTTAATGGAACAAGTCTTCTGAGTGGTTCCAAACACCCCTGTTTCTTCAGTGTCATCAAAAAAGGAAGTCACGATTCCTAACCCTTCAGGCTCTGTATACAAATCAATTCGGCAAACCCTGTAATCCTGAAAAATGAAGATCGCCATAATCACTTGATCTGTGCTGTGAGTTCTGTAATTACTGTGCATAACTAAATCAGTTTTGAAACACCTGTTTATTTTAAATTATTTCCACCCTTGTCAATTACTACTGCTATTAGATGGCTATACTAAAAAGTATAGCTAAGCCAGTTTGCCTGTCTCTGTTTGAACCAAGACAGTCAGTCAATCGCTAATCAGTATTTACATTGTTTACTTTCTGCCATCTAGGCAGGAATGCATCTCCTTTCATCAGTTAACATCTCCTCTAGCAAATTAAATCCTAAAATAACACCAAACAACCCATCCTTGAAGAGAACTGCAACTTAAACAAGAATTGTAGTTACAAGCAATATATAGTCCTCCTCTTTCTTTCCTAGTCAAATAACTTTATAGCTCGTGCTTGTTTTGGCAACCTGCAACTGTAACTGCTTAATGGTAGGTTAAAAGTGCATGTAGAAAGGCTGTTGCCCCACATGTGAAACTCACTAGTAAGTTTGCCCATACCGGGCAAACCAAAGTTTGGTGTTTGACATTGATCTTGGTATTGAGTGCAAATGTGGTTTGTATTGATAAAAAAGCAAAAAGCCGTATTTTGAAAATACAGAATTATTGACGGTTTTCTGGGATGGTTTTCCTGGGGTGGTTTTCCTGAGACTGACCAGACTACAAAGCATATGCTGCATGTAGCATTTTGGTGGCTATTCTAACAAAGCCCACCAAGTTTCGTTCCTACCCTGTCCTTCCCGTTGATGTTACCACAATCCCCATCGTGCAAAAGCCCCCACATGCATTTTATGATTAAACATGAAATTCGATATGGAAGATTGTTTCATGCACTTGTAGCTCATGTTACACTTGAGTCCTAATAGATCAATCACACTCTGTACCAGTATAAAACATCACTATACATTAAGATCCATACAAGATTTTTTTTTTACTTCTATTACTTGCCTTAACAACATGTCTTATTGAACCGATCACTGCAGGCTTTTGAGACTTGCAGTCACTTTGCTCTTCAGAAGTACCTGCACCCCAAATATCTGTGAGTTCCAACTCTCCTTCTTCCAGAGGAATAGAAGGGCCTTCAAAATTCGGTTTCTCATAGAGTATCCAGCTTAAAATAAATTTTAAAAATCTGATTTTTAATGGTGCTTTATCAAGTGATTTGCAAAAATCATGTTCCCACTTAACAAATTGTTTCATACAAAGTACAGTTTCCAGACCCTTCCCATTTCCCCAATACAGCTTATTTGCCCAACACTGCTGATGCAAGCCATTTCCAATCTCTGTGATACCTTGAAAAGCAGTGATAAAAACAAAGATGTCTGGTGCTGAATTGTACTTTCACAAAAAACTCCTCCACCTTTTTAAATTGATAATTTGGGGCAGCAAAAACTACTGTCTGTGAATACCAGACTTCGTATGAGATACTAATCAGAACCAACGTGTACATCAGGAAACAATGACACTGCAGACTGCTGCATCATGTATAAACAGATAAGTTGCTCGGATCCTGGGAACAACAGCCTGGAGTTCCACAGGAGCTGGTGTAGATGTGCCAGAGGATGATAAGACTGCTCAGAAGACAAGGACAACTTCATTTTTAATGGTAGGTTGGAATATATCGCTAAATGGGAACTTTATCCGTCTGCAAATACAAACCCTTCACTCAAGCTCTCAATGGAAGGAGGAAAAAACCCCAAACCCAGTCCATCTAGACCACTCTGGAAAAGATGACCTGGTTTACACAGATCAAAAGGTTTTCATTCCAGTTTTCTAAAGCTAAACAGCAATCAGTGTGCTTCCCAGGACCTCCTACTGCAGCTAGCCCTTGTGTCTGCACCTTACTATCAGATAATTACTTTTGAGAACCTGCTATTTGACTGCATTATAGCCTGGCCACAACATAACTTGCCATGCTAGCCACACTACTAATGGCCCTTCTGTTTATGAAGAAAGTAGGAGATGAACTTGTTTTGAATTACTCTTGGGCATTATAGCTTTTAGAGCAAAATCCCTCCTTTTGTCATAGAAACAGTCAATTATCTCTACAGCACCACCTTATTCCTTTGGTCATGAAATGAATCATGTAAGATCTGGATTTACACTTATTTGCTAGCCTTTTAGTCCAATCCAAATACTATGCAAGAATCCCTAATGACCAGAGGAGTTGAAGGGCAAAATAGCTGGACAGAATCTCTCTTTTCATCCCACACCTATGCCTGGTGAAATCTTGCATCCGTCCAGATGGTAACACTCACTCAAATGGTCAGCAAAATAGGATTTTCAGCTCAGAATTTCCTTTTGCAGAGGTAAAATGCTGTATTTCTTGCTCACAGCTGTCCATGTTACATTACCATTTACAAGGCAGATATATGCCAGTTCTGTTTCAAAACATTTTTGGATAGAGTAAAAATCTTTGTATAAAGAGTAAAAATTCATCTCTTACCATCCTCTGATGACTTTAACTAAAATTGTTGGTGACAGAACCCAAGAACTGCAATCCGGAACATCATGAAAAACTTCAATGTCAGCTTTCTGACAGTCTGAGTCACAGCATATCACCAGCTGTGTTAAAAAAAAACAAAAAAAAACCAGAAAAACACACCAGCAACATAAGTTCTATCTTCCTAGGCTTTAAATACAGAAAGAACAGTAAAAGTATTAAAACTGATCTTACCTTGCCAGGTCTGGGATTGATTTTACTTTGTCCATTTCTTGGAAGTGTCTAATAGACAGTGAGGAGAGAAAAATCACAAAAAACATCCACAAAAATCAAAAATATTTTCAATAAACATACTCAACTATAAAAAAGGGCTAGTAGAACAAAATAAAAACTACTCTGAAGAGTAAAAGCCATAAATATATAATTTTACATGCTTTTTTTAACCTCTTAATTATCATCTCACTGAAGTCAACTAACTTCAGATTTGAAACGCTTTAAAATCTGCCTGATCAGCTTTCTATATATTCCAGGAGTTCAATACCAAGAGACATCTTTAAAAACTGGCATTGATAAAGTGCATGCTGTACAACCATAAACATGAGTTTAAATGTCTAAAAATGTCAAGCCATAAAGCATGGTATTTTGAAGGAATATATGAGAAGACTGAGGAAGCATGATGGCACATGCATGTATGAGCTAACTAGCATAATCAGTTTTGTGATGAACACCTTATAACAGGTTTCCTCAAAGAACATGAGACTGTGATAACCTAAAAATATTCAGAACCAATAAAACACACTGAGGTATAAAAAATCGAAAACAATGTTGAAGTCAGCAGTGAATTATATGATATAGAATATATGGGAAAGTTGTGGTTGCATCACATCATCTTCAAACAAATAAAGCAAGCATTGAAATTAGGTGTTTGGTTTCCTAGCAAGGACAGGAGTGCTCATTCTGGGACAGGATCCTGCTCTTCTAGGAATTATTCACACAAACAAGAATACCAAAATAGATCCTGCCCCTAAATAGGTAACCAGCAACACGTGCAAGGAATTAATGAGAACTTAGTAGTTAACATGCAGAGCAAGTAGTGGTCGCAAGACAGAATTGTTAAACCACCACCAGGTTCTTGTAGGCATCGAGACATGTTGAAGCATGACTGGTTTTTAAGCCTGCGCTTCAATTCCAGTTAAAACTTGTTCTGTTTTGAGGAATGCCGAAGTCATTGTTTTGGGCTGCCCTTACTCTTTCCGTCACATTACCCAGTAGCCATTGCATCATCATTTTCTTAGTCAGTGGAAGGTGCACAGTAGGTACACCTCATAGAAACATTTTTAATTCCCAACTTGAGCAAGACAATTCAGTCAGCAACAGTGCCACAGAAGTCCAGAAACCCTTTGAAGCCTAAAGGGATTCTCTCAAGTGCAGTCTTAGGTATGTACACACTCCACAGCTATATCAGGCCTCCACACTCTACTGCAAAATTGAAACCACTCAAGAACAACAATTTAAGTAGCAAAAACCAAACTAAAACAGTACTAGACATTTAGCTTTAAATTCAAGTTTTTAAATCCAAGCAGGACCATCAGAGTAAGAAAGCCTGTTTAACTGGCAACATAAATCTAGACTAGTGTAAAAACCTCCCTAATTTTCATCTCCACACAAATTAAGAAAACTTCCCATAAGAGAATAACCTACATTCTCGCAAGGTGAAGAAAGGAGCTATTTATACTACCTCACTCATTTTAGTAGAACTGTTACAACAGATAACCATTAGCTTTGGAAAGTATTTCTCAAACTTCTTACATGCTGCTTCAATTCCACAGGTCACGTTCATGTGGCTATTAAACTTTAGACAATGTATTTCTTCCCATGGTTCTTATAGCTTTCCTCTCAGGTCACAATAAGGGCTTACATTAACAGAAATAGCAAATACTACAGGACATCGGTTCATCATTTTAAAAACAGAAAATACAAACATATTCCACATTAAAGTTGCTTTGAATGAGAAACATAGGTCTGTCATCAGCCATGAGGAACAGGTGCTTGTAATCAGACCAACGGACAGCCCTACACTGTTGCAGCACTTTTAATAATCACTATTATCCAGTTCTTAAATTATTCTTAAAGAATATATATTTTTCTGCCAAATGCATGGGAATACAACAGAGGGCTAAAATAAAAAAATTTGCTCTGTTACTTATTTAACAGTACAATGGTTGAATGTCTTGTTGGAAGAGAAGAGAGATTACTGTCAAAAGAAGTTTTCCGAAGTTCACAGAAAGCATTCCAGTAATTTGCAATAAAGAATTAAAATTAGCATAAGATTTGTTTCAATATAATACAAAATCAAGTATGAAGACATATTCAGACATATCCTTTCCATTCATATTTGCAAAAAGTCTCAAAATAAACACCCCTTAATCATGTTGATAGATGCCATCGCATTTTCAGATAAAACTGGTACCATACCTAAGTGCACCTCAATGTATTTGTAATCTATATATACCTCAAAGAGAGGAAACAAAACAATGCATGCACATTGCCTATCGAAAACATAAAAGCTGGATAACTTTGCAGGCAGCTTTTAAAAAACACAGTACTTACATCCACATCTAATAAACCAGGAGGGACATTTGATTCGTATCTGCTTGTCCCTAACCAGCTGGAAAAACTTTTCTCAGGGTTGCCATAGTTGGGCATTTGTAAACTTAGTTCTTTTTTTGCACTATCTGCTTGCAGGTACTTCTCCACAAAACTTGGAAACTTCGTATCTGAAAGAGACTGAATTGCAGAAGCAAAATTAACAGTCATTCATCAGGTAGACAAACACTGTTTCATTTCCTGAATGATCTTTATTACCTCAGATTTTTGAGGCACGATGAATGGCCCAGGAACATCCTGTTGTAACGGAGGCATCCCTGAGGAGTCGGTTGCAAAAGCTGTTGTGTTATTTACTGAAGCAACAGAAGGACTAAAAAACTTTTCTTTAGAAGACAGCAAGCTGGAGAAGAGGGAGCTTTTTTCAAGCCGTGATCTCTTAATTTCACCATCTGTACAATCAATGTTCTCTTTTCCATTTACTTCATGAATAAAGGCAGGTTCCTCTCTACATGACTGCAGAGCTTTGAATATGATACTTTGCTCTGTGGATGCACGCTTGGGCCTGACTCTGGCTATTGTCTCCAGGCTTTGCATTTTGATTTGTTGTGCTGGTAACAGATCCTGTGGTTTTTCCCTTCTTAGTCCCAAACCAAAAGTAAATACACTAGGATCAAATACTTTCTCCAAGTTGTCTTCATGAATGGGAGGCATTGCAAAGTGGGGTGCTGGAGACTTTGGAAGCTTTGACCTTTTCTTTTTCTGGGGTAAGCAAACTGAGCTTTCTAAGTTTTTAATTGTTTCAGCAAACTTCTTCATGTCAGATGGGGAATCAAAAATGCTGTCATCTTCAGCAGATCCATTACAGGTTTTGCCTGGGCTCTTTTGTGTATTGGTGTTGTGCTCTGATTCCAATATACTGTCTTGACTGCTGTCATCATACTGCAGTGCTGCAAAGTTCAGATCTTCTGGCTTTACCTTTTTATCTCCATTTTCCATTTTCTTAAATTCTGATCTGGAAACCTGATGAGATGGTAGAGGATATTTATCATTACTGCAAGGTGATAAAGTCTCTGTGTTTGGCAGTATCTTTTCTTCGTTTCTGTGGAATTCTGAGCTTGTGTAATTTCTTTGATAGAAAGGATCTTGAGCATTTTCACTTTTAACAGGTGAGTGCAAAGACAGTTTAAAAGGTGAACTTTCTTTCCTTGCTGTGGTTAATTCTGGTTCTGGTTGCTTCAGAGAGACATTACCAGCATCATTTTTGCTGCTTTGGTTAAAAAGGGATATGGCAGCTTTTACTTTAAGTTCTGTTGTTTTCCCAGTATCCTCATAAGAGGCAAAGCCTTCTTCATTTTTGCCTTTTAACTCTGCAGTGCTTTCTTTCTCCTGTGTGCCATTCTCAAATAACTTCTGGCGACTGCTTTGCCTATTTAATGTTTTATCAGGCTGTTCATTTTCTTTAGGTTGTTTTCCAAATTTCAGCTTTGCTCTGCCAACGAATGTGCTTGGTACAGTACTATTTTTTGAAGCAGGGATGTCAGGAGGTCTCTGGCTCTGGTTAGCACATTTGTTTTCAAACAAGGAAATTTTGTTGGCAATGTTGCTGTTAGTTTTATTAACTGGTTTTTCAAGAGTATCCTGCTCACTTTCTAAACTGTCCTGATTTGTAGGTGTTTTAAAATTCAGCTCTATGTTCTTCGGTTTGGCTGGACTACAGGAGGCAAAGTGACACAGAGTGACATCTTTAATTAATCTTGAACAGGCTTGTAACAATTTTCAAAACAATAAAATGTAGCATTATAACCAGAGACTTAGTTTAAATTTTGGTATCTCAAAAGGAATCAACTAAAACAGGAGTAACTATATGGATGAAAAAAATTTAGACGCTAAATAAGCAACATATATTTCAAACGTACTTAGTTCTTTAAGGTTAGTAAAACAAAAAACACAACAGCCTACAGCATCTGCAACTCAGGCGGAGAACTCAACTACTTATGACTGATAGACATTAAAATTTAGTAGTGAATAGGGAGAATAAATTATAAACATGCAATTCCCTACAGAGTTTAGAAAACAAATCCCAGTCCATTAAGGTGATAATGAGTTGGTTAACATTTGCGTATTCTCTCCAATGAGTTTTGAAGACATCTGCCCAGATTCTTTGTAGCCTTTACACCTACACTGCAGAAGCAACCTTAAATTGAGTGAAAGAATTCTTCCACTCTCATTAGTGCTTGCAGAAAATGTTAGCTGTCCCCAAGCACTGCATCACCACCTTGGCTAAGGAAACACCACATGTGAGCACTCTTCCACTTCCTTCGGGTAAAATTAGCTAACAATTTAAATTGTGTAAACTAACCCTAATAATTACAAGAATTGAATTTGGAGACACAGAACTTGTCTATCAGAGTGGACAGAGAAGCATGTACAAGTACATAGCACACGGTACTCCGGCGCTATGGCAGAAGGCTGCTGATGCACAGCTGAGTGTTTCAAGCCTCCTCTCCTCTGAATACCTACAACCAGGAAAAACTATTTGTCCATGTAACTTGCTACTGCATTACTGTACAGTATGAACAGCTGTGAAGATGCAAGGCAGATGGCTTCAAAATTTATCAGTCAGATCTAAGGAGTGTCAAAGAGCCCACCATCACCTCAAAGACAGTCCTGTTCTCCAAAGAGGAATCTGGGGACACTCAGTGATAGGAGAACAGGTAGAAACTGCCCTATATGAAAACTGACAGAGGTGGGAGATAAAAAGAAAATAGGTTGCAGCAATCTCCAGGGTCCCAAATGTTCTACCAATCAATGAATGATTCAGGTGTTCGAGTGCTTTCTTCTTTTTTTACCTACACAAACTGTGCTCACTGGGTTCTTAGGCAGCTGTTTAGCCCAAGAAAGAGGTGTGAGATACAGGAACAACTCAAAAAGTGAGATCCTTTCCCCTCTTCCTCAAGCAATCCATCCCAAGTAAGAAATTAAAGCCTACTAATGCAAGACTCTCCACTGTACAAGCTTTATTTCTTGGGAATACCATGAGGAACAAACTTACTGAAATAACAGAAGGAATCAAAAATAGTTACCTACAAGTCTACACAGAGAGCAACTGTTAAAAATCATAGAATCATAGACTTTTAAGAGGTTGGAATGGATCTTAAAAGATCATTTAGTTCCAGCTCCCCTGCCAGGGCAGGGGCACCTCCCACTAGAGCAGGTTGCTCAAAGCCTTACCCAACCTGGCTTTGAACACTGCCAGGGTTGGGGCATCCACAACCTCCCCAGGCAACTTCTTGTAGTGTCTCACCACTCTCAGAGTAAAAAATTTCTTCCCTAATATCTAACCTAAACTTCCTGTCTCTCAGTTTGTACCCAGTACTCCTTGTCCTATCACTACAGTTCCTGGCAAAGAGTCCCTTTCCAGCTTCCCTGTAGACCTTCCCTTCAGATACTGGAAGGTTTTTATGAAGTCTCCACACAACCTTCTCTTCTCTGAGAAGCCCCAACTCTCTCAGCCTGTCTCTGTCTGGAAGGTGCTCCAGTCCTCTTGCCAACTTTGTGGCCTCCTCTGGATTTGCTCCAACAGTTCCATGTCCTTCTTAGCATCATGTCTTTTCAGAGAAGACTTCCCAACAGTGCTCCCTGTAACTACCAGCCTACTCAAGCTGGTTCACAACTGGAAGGCTCTCATGAAGAATGCATGATCAAAAAAAGAGGAAATGGCAAACTTAAAATCGACTGGCCATACTTCAGATAGGTCCTAATAAAATACACTTGGAAAACTTCAGGAAAAACAGAAAAACAAAATGTTCCTGAAGGAGGGCAGGTATGGAGGGAACTATCATACAGCATTAAATTAAATATATTGAGGCACTACTTTTCATTTTAATGACAGCTGTTTTTTCCTAAGCTTGTAAAAGTTAAATTATTCTATGATTTTTCTCTTTGGAAAATGAATATGAGTTGCAAGGGACCTCTAAAGATCAGCTAGTCCAACTTCCTACTCAAAACAGGGATAGCTTCAAAGTTAGATCAAGTTCCTGAAGGCTTTGCCTGACCAAGTTTCAAATCACTTCAAGGGTCAAGGTTTCACAACCTTCCCAGTGAAGCACTGCAGCAGGGCAGCCACTGTTGCTGTCAATTATTTTTGCCTTATATCCCATTAAAATGTCATTGTTACAACTTGCAACTGTGGCTGTTGTGCCTCCACTCTACAGCTCAGGGACAAATGTGGCTCTGCCTTCTCTGTAGGCAGTGAGAGATGACTGAGGTCTACCTGTATCCTTCTCTTCTCTCCGCTGAAGAAACCAAGCTGCTTCAGCTCCTCCTTATACGTGATTTGCTCCAGAGCTGTCATGTCCTTTAACAGCTCACTGCTGGACTCATTCCAATTTTGGAACATCTCTCTTGTACCCAAAGAGAGTTGGAAGGGGAGGAGGGGCTACAACTCAATGTTAGTGACCCAGATGCAGACTCATGACCACCAAATATCTTGTTCTTGGACCTGCTGGCTACGCTCCTGCCTATGGAGCTCCAGGCTTAGCCTTCACCTGCTACAGTGATGCACTACTGACATGTGCTGAACTTCCTGCTCACCAGGACCCTTCATATCCTTTCCTGGAAAGGAAAAAAATGTACCTATCCTCTTCTTTTCCCTGTGTTTTCAAGAGGTAACACTAATGGCCCAATTGTCTTAATAAATTCATTCCCATACCACCATGTTTTCAGCCTGTCACTTGTGCTACTACATGCATTTATTTCAACATAAGAGCATGTATCTTCCCCATAAAATCTGTGTCTCTCTGTATGCCCTGACACAACAAGTTTAATGGCTAACAGTGATACTTATCAACCACACCTAAAACCTATTTTAAATGAAGAGCTAACCCCTCAAAGGTATAGTTTCAAGCTTTGCAAATTTATGCAGAAACAACCACTTCAGCACTTTGTATTTTATATTCCACAGTATTTCTGCGCAGCAGCCAAACAGCTGAGACCGAAGAGCAAGAGAAAGCTCTGCCCTGCAGCTCCACTCACTACAGCTGGCCTCTTCTAACTAATCTTGTCATTACACCTTTTTCCACACTACAAAATACTGATTTTAAATACAGCCAAAAGATGCACTTCATTGCAAGAACTGAATTTCTAAGCTTGTTTAAAATGAGATGTTGTTTGAGTATCCTTTAAGCCTCTCATCTCGTATGGGGAAAAAGCATTGAAAGATGGATTCACTTAATAATACAAATGCTTTTTCTTAGGAACAGTCCAATGTGGCTGATTCTTACTACCCATTCCTGATCTGCAACACTAGGAACAAGCAGGCACAAGAGAAATACCAATGTCCTTCTCTTTGGCTACACCTTGCAGCTAAACTGTGGAAGCAAGCAGTTAAACCTCTCCCAACAGTCATAAATGGAAGGTGAGTCACACATCAAGCATTCAACTGGTGCCAAAAAACACTGATGCCAAAATATCAGATTGAGGTGAGCAAAGAAAAATGGCATGTGAAAAGAGCAGAATAATTCAACAAGAGGGCTTAAATGTGAAGGCGACTACAAAACCATGTCTGAACATAAAGTATGACAACTGAAGCCAAGTTTTCCGCTAAGCACATCAAAGTAACTACTGCCTGAGGTTTTATTTGCCTATTAAGACTTACCATCAACCTCATTTTAGTCTCAAATCTGATAGGTTTCCCTTTCAAAAGCTAGAAGCAAAGTATCCTGTGACTTTCAAGATATCCAGTACATAGACATAAATGGAGAAGAGAGAGAAAATGCTGTCTTTATTTACAGGAAACCTCCATTTCTGGAGGTGACTGGAGAAACTGACCTGTTTTGAAATAGTTTCTAATGAAATTTGATTCCCAGAATTGACTCAATGTCATTAGTAAGAGACATCATGCATTTTTAAGGGAATACTACTTGTATTACGCAAAATCCATCTTACAGAGGGCTAAGGAATCTGTAAGTAAATGGGTACTTTTCAACAAGAAAGGAGTTCATGTGAACTACCTAAGAACAACTTTTTAACCTTTGAAAATGGAAAAGTTATCTGTTCAAAGCAGTAACTAGAGAACCAAAACATAACATCTCCTAGTAATGGCACCATCTTTTGCTTTCCCATTTTACAGCACCTTAATCCACAGCCAGGTTTATAGTTCGTATGTTCTAATGAATGAGTACAAATTATACTAGATCACCTGAGCATGTAACTCTGGCTAGAGAAACAGTTCGGTGCTGTACAATGACAGCTATCAGATGCATCAGAAACCTTGCAGGCAGCACGGCAGTCCGCACCCAGGGCTAAAGTTCTCATAGCAGCAGATAAGGCCAAGACACAGTGCCACACACCCCACAAAATGGGATGAAATAGAACAGGCTGTTTATTCGTTAAAATGTGGTCTTTTAGAAAGGACACGTGTCTGTTACTTTATGAGTACAGTAAAAGATAATTGTACAACAAGCCCAGGAGATACACAGGAAAACGAAATCCAACTATGCAAGCGTTTATAACTTCATCATCACTAATGACAGTGACACAGAGAAAAAAACAATATGAAAGCTACCTTTCATGTGAAGCTGTGAAGATACAAACTCAAGAGTTTAAGATTTGCAATCTATACTGCCAGATGGCAAAAAATCACCAAGAACAAAAATGCCACATTTCAACATCAGTAGGAGGATTTTAAAACTTAAGTTACAAATTAACAACTCTGATGCAGAGTATTACAAATTGTGCAAAGGAAATTGCTCCTGTGCTTCTCAGATGTGGGAAGCATAACTGAAAACAGACATGTCTGTTAAACCATCACGTTGAACCTTCATGTCCCTCTAACACGACAATTATGAACACTCAGTGTACCTCGGGTGGGCCTACATGATTCAGTGTACCCCGACATCTATACCTGAAGATGCCAGAACAAGGAGTGCAATAGCACACAGCCATGACAACCAAACTACAGAAATGAGTAATGCAGTAAAATCATTCCCTGTGGATGAGAATGCAGTAGAATCCAGGAAATCAATCACTGGCCTCACACTATAGTGATAACAGTGAACTTTATAAATACAGCCATTGCTTTATAATCCTAAGGAAAGCTCTGATCACCTTTTTGACAGATGACAAGTTCTTCAACTGTAAAACCAAGACCTGCAGCTAATATATGCATAATTCTGCAAATACCTGATGTTACTCACATGCATCAAAATTTCAATTATTCATCCTGCACATACTTAAGAAAGCAACCATATGTGTTCAAATCTCTGGATTTGAATCACTCTGGAGTGTGATTTATCATGTTATTTGAACAATCAAGTTCTATATTGCATCCTACATTTCTTCATAAAATAATGGCAGAACTTAGGCTGTTTCATGGAAAACTCGAACACATTTCTTATTCACAGATTTCAAGTATCTTCAACCACATTCTGACTTGGTTACAGAGAGAAAAGTTACATTAAGGTCAACTATAGATGAGTTAATCTGATCCACAACAATGATGACTGAGCAGCTTTTACGTATGTTAAATTATTCCATATAATGGCATTGACAAAGACATTCCCTATTTAAAAAATGAAAAATAGATTATTTTTCTAACATATGTAGACTACAGTGCTTGTTAAGTTGCAGCTTTAATTATGGTAACTTTTTTTTAAAGGCAGTTTTTAACTGAAAACAATTTAGATAGATAACAGATACACAGCTAGTGTTTCTATAGAATTCTAAACATGGATACAAGCAAAATTACAGCTACAAGGACAAGGTAAACTAGTTTGTTACTTACAGGCTAATCTTTGTCGTGACTGTTCTGGAAGCATCCAAACTCTTCAGCTTCGAGGTGTCTAAATCAGAATTTGTCTGTCTCTCAGCTGACAGACACAGGTCTCCATTTTTAATCCCATCAGTATGCAAGAAAGCTCTTCCATCTGGACTATTACCATGCTTTACTGCTTTGGTATCATTTTTGCCTTCAGCAAACACCAAGGCATTGTCTTCTGTCTTAGCAGCCAAAGAAGCTTTGGGAGACTCCAAACTGTCTTCCCCAAAAGCCACAGGTATAGCTCCCTTTTCCACTGAAGTTCTTTTCGTTACTGGATTAGTCTCCGGCGATGCTAAAGGTTGCCTTTTTGAAGGGTAATCCTTCACCTGACCCTTCAAACCAGTAGGGGAAACGGGTACAGTATCTGACTGATTCTTTTTATATGATCTTCTCCTTGCAGAGGTTGTGTTTGAGATCTGCTGCTTGCCCTTGTCAGCTTCAGCTTTAGACGCCCCTTTGTGAGCAGATCCAACTTTTAGGTCCTGATTATTACCTGAGGAAGAGGAATTTCTTTCAGGAGTCTGTTGAAGAGACCTCACTTTTCGTTCAGAGTTTATTATCTTGTCTGAAAACACCTCAGAATGGGCATCATCCTCAAAAACAGGTTCTTCTCTTGCCGTATTCTCAGTCTGGTTTCTCTCTCCATTTGGAATGTCGCTAGACGACTGAGACTTTCTCCGTTTTCCGGATCTTTTACTAGCAGATTTTTTATCCATTGTGTCTGAATCACTACAATTTTCTTCTGATTTAAGAGTCACAGGTTCATTAAGGAGTTCGTCTGTTTTTCTTAGATAGATATCAACTGTTAACACTCTAGCAGAATATGTGTGTTCACTTGCTGCAGATTCCAACTCGTATGGCAAATCCTTTGGTTTTGCATGCCCAGGCTCCTCAGGCACCCACGTGTTCACAAGCTGCTTGTGGCTTAAGATACTCTTTTCTAAGTCTTCACTAGACAAATTTCTCAAGCTCTGTATGAAATCTGGAGTTGTGGAATTATTTATATCTGTGACGGATTCCTTCTCCAGTCCCAGTGTTTCCACATTCAGGGTACTCTCACAGAAAGAGTTTTTAATGGTTTCACTGCTGCCGCTCCAGTCTGCTGACCACTCACTGTCAGAAGAGACCCCCCTACTACTCCATTCTGAAATCGTATCGTGATACAGCGGTCTTACTTCCCCACTGAAATTATATTCCTGTGCCTCAGAAAGGGCACTTATGTTTCTCACTTGTTTCTGTACTTGAGGAACTTCGTGTTCTTCTTGGAAGTGCCTACAGTATACTGGCTGCGCCCTGTGAGGAGAACCTGACCTCTCACCCTTATGATGTGAAGTGTGCTCTAATGAACTTTTGACATTTTTCCTCTTCCCTGTACCAAACAAATTTCCAAGTCTTTCCAAAACAGGTTTCTTTTTATTTTCTTCTCTGGAAGAATCTGGAAGGTGTGAGGTGGACTACAAAAACAAACAAACAAACATTTGGTTAATGTCAAAATTGTTTCTATAATGCATTTGTTTGTTTTAGCACCACCTAGAAATTAAAAGGACACAGTGAATGGAAACAAAACAGTTTACTGAAAAATACTAGCTCTCGAAATAAAGAACAAGAAGAACCAAACTACTGCAAAACAATCAGGATTCTCCAATGCTTCTGTATGTTTTTGCCTGCATTTGTTTACAGGTGTGCTCATCTTGCCTTATGATGGCAGCATTATATGTCCCAAATATCAAACTTTTGCTCAATTAGTTAACGTCACCCAAAATGCTACAGAAAAGCATCCTGGTGCCTGCAAGACCGGGGACAAACTTCATTGTCAAAATTTTCCTTACAAAAACAAAAGAGGGGAGTTTAACTTTCTCTCCATACTGGCTGAGTCAGTTTTCATACTTGTGCTGCTAGAGAATAGTTTCAAAGGTGCAAGTTGTCTTACAACTCATACATTTCTCATTAATGAAGTTCAGTAAATATTTGGCTTGTGTTTTGGGCCAGAAAACCCTGAACTATAAAAGCGACTGCATCATTCAATGAGCATTACTGGGTCAAATACTGCCCTGGATTACTCTTGGTGAAGTTCTGCCTTACAACTTCTAATTAACATGGTAAACAGGAAACACGCAACAGCATCGTCGAGTACACATGCATATTTGCATTTTAATATATTAGGCCTTTTTACATGCCGGTACGATGAATACTTGTTTTGAGACGTCTATTTCAAAAAGTCGCGAGTATTTTCTATTTCGGCGCACCAGACCTCTCGAGGAGAGCGGGTTCCCTCGGCAGCACGGACCCCGCCTCGGCAGTTTCCAACTTGTCTCTTGCTGCAGACGCCCAGACCGCCTGCCAGTGCCCAGCGAATTGCCAGTGCCCGGCGTCCCCCCAGCGCGGGCCTGCGCTGAAGCCCCCGCGCCCTCCGATCCCTTCCCCGCAGGTGCGGCTGCGGAGAACCAGCCCAGCACCACCTCACCGGAGGAGTCACGGCCCCCGGCCCGCGCGTTACCAGAAGGGTGAAGCCGCCCGAGGCTGCCACTGTCCTCCCCCGTCCCAAAACGGGATAAGCAGGAGGAANGGCGCGAGTGGGCACCGCGCCCCGTACGTGCCCCAGCAGCCCGCGCTGCGGCTGCCGCCTTGTTATTGAGGGCAAAACGCCGCCCCGGGCAAAACCGACGCCCTTTGATGTTGCGGGAGAAGCACCGAGGGTTGGAGGCGGGCTGTTCGCGCCGCCGCGGCCCCGGCGCGCTGCAGTGCGGGCTGCCCGGCGCACAGGCCGGGACAGGGGCAGCGCAGTGCAGGGACACTGGCCCGTCCCCGCCCGGCACCACGGCTGCGGGGCAGGGGAGCGTGTGGAGCCGCCGTGACCCGGCCGCCCTCCGACGCCGGCCGCTCGGAGGTGCCCGGAGCAGGCGGGGCTCCCCTCCCGCCCTGCGAAGGTGTGCGGGGGCCAGCACCGTCCTGCCTCCGGGGCCCTTGTGGGACATCTGGGTTCAAAGCCCTGCGAGGAGATGAACCCGCATCTTCCTCCTCGCCCCGGCGGGCGCGGCTGGTTGCCGTCTGTGCCGCCTGACTGTGCCCGCCTGCTCGCCCCGGGCACGCCGCCCGAGGGCCGCGGACACGGCTGCAGGCGGCCGGGGCTCCCCCACCTGCTCCCGGCCCCGGCCGGGCCGGCGTGAGAATGACTCCGCGGCCGAATGGTGCCGGCGCTCTCCCCGGGCGCTCAANCCCCAGCGCCCAGCGCGGGCCTGCGCTGAAGCCCCCGCGCCCTCCGATCCCTTCCCCGCAGGTGCGGCTGCGGAGAACCAGCCCAGCACCACCTCACCGGAGGAGTCACGGCCCCCGGCCCGCGCGTTACCAGAAGGGTGAAGCCGCCCGAGGCTGCCACTGTCCTCCCCCGTCCCAAAACGGGATAAGCAGGAGGAAGGTGCCGTGGCGGACTTGACCCGCCGCCGGCCACGTCCCATCCTCGCCTCACCTCCCCGCCCCGCCGAGCGCCCGACACTCACCGCCCGGCTCGGCTGGGTTCGGCGGCCCCTGCGCGAAGCCGCCCCACGCACCCCGCCGCTACCCGCGCGGCTGCCCCGGCGCCGGCCGTCTGTGCGCTCCGCCTCGGCCCGCNCCGTACGTGCCCCAGCAGCCCGCGCTGCGGCTGCCGCCTTGTTATTGAGGGCAAAACGCCGCCCCGGGCAAAACCGACGCCCTTTGATGTTGCGGGAGAAGCACCGAGGGTTGGAGGCGGGCTGTTCGCGCCGCCGCGGCCCCGGCGCGCTGCAGTGCGGGCTGCCCGGCGCACAGGCCGGGACAGGGGCAGCGCAGTGCAGGGACACTGGCCCGTCCCCGCCCGGCACCACGGCTGCGGGGCAGGGGAGCGTGTGGAGCCGCCGTGACCCGGCCGCCCTCCGACGCCGGCCGCTCGGAGGTGCCCGGAGCAGGCGGGGCTCCCCTCCAGCCCTGCGAAGGTGTGCGGGGGCCAGCACCGTCCTGCCTCCGGGGCCCTTGTGGGACATCTGGGTTCAAAGCCCTGCGAGGAGATGGACCCGCATCTTCCTCCTCGCCCCGGCGGGCGCGGCTGGTTGCCGTCTGTGCCGCCTGACTGTGCCCGCCTGCTCGCCCCGGGCACGCCGCCCGAGGGCCGCGGACACGGCTGCAGGCGGCCGGGGCTCCCCCACCTGCTCCCGGCCCCGGCCGGGCCGGCGTGAGAATGACTCCGCGGCCGAATGGTGCCGGCGCTCTCCCCGGGCGCTCAATTAGTAGTTAATGTTTAATGAATGCTCAACTAGTCCTCTTCTAATTAACGCTTAATTACTTATATGAAGTGGAACAGCTTCAACAGGAAGGACCGCGCAAGTCTCACTTCGGAGCGTCTGAGGGCCCAGCGCGGAGGCGGGGGAGACACCAGGTCAGCCCGCCTGCAGCGGGCCGGAGTGCCTGGCCTGCGGTGTTTCTGGCCCTCCGGCTATTGAAGAAAATAAGGACCTTTTTTTTACGGAGTCACTTCCTCCTCCAGCTGGAAAAGTGTTAAGTTAGTTATTTTTTCTGAAGCAACAGCCTACATAGTCTTGGCTTAGGAGAGCTACACAGAACCTGCTTAATGCCTGTGAATATGCAGCAGCAAGGCTTGCCCAAGCACATGAAAAATACTAAAAAACATGAAAAGCACAGAAAGCCTAAATTGGGGAAGAGGTAGAGTTGCCTTATCATACTGCAACCTAACAGAATTCCGTGGAACCCTTGTCTTTGCCTACCTCTCTTAACCAGTGTCACTCCTTCAACTGAAAAGCAGCTGTACCACCAACCAAGTCCTGTGTCCTCACACAGTGATCTTCCACCAGCGGCCTTCAAATAGGCAAGTCTAGGATCATGACCTTAAGCTTAAGTTTTTGTATTGTTGGGGTTCAGGTTTTATTAGTGAAATAATCTACAAGTGAGAAAGCTGATGCCTGTCTTTTCCCCCTCCCTTTGATGACTTTTTTCAACCAGTAGAACCAAAACAATTAAGAACAACATTAAGGGCTGCATTGAGTTCATACAGCTCAGACAGGTAAAGTGCTTTAGTGATAACAAAACCAACTATAAATTTCCCTATCAGATGCAACAATCATGAGTAATGCAGCCCAATTACTAATTTCTTGTTCTACATATGTATTGCCAGTACTAACTAAATATAGGGAAAGGATGACAGTGATGAACATTGCTAGATAAAATAAGCAAAAATATAAAATTTTTACACTTAATGCAAGCTAAAAAGGAATGATACTGATTTCTCTGAAATTCATAATAACTACAAGTGTGAGGAAAATGACTATACTGTTCATACTAAAAACTGTTGGAACACCAAAACCAGGAGAAATTTTACTTTATTAAGGTGTCAACCTGCATATTAATATTTAGATGGAAATAGCTGTCAATCTTCTAAAGTAGCTGGGAGTACATTGTCCACCTGACTGTCATTATTACACTTGCTGTCAAGTTTTGAGTTTGCAAGATTACACTTTGAAAAATTAGTTATTTGAACTGGGGATCTGGATTTCTCTCTTCCCAGCCACTGATTTTCATAAAGTCCATGGGAACTTAATTATCTTTGAGACGTCTCCCCCTTTCAAATGTAGTTTAAACTGCAACCAACAAGTTCAAAAGGTGTTGAATGGAAGTGAGGGACAGCCAGCCAGTCCAGTCACATAAGTCTTGTTTCCTCGGGGAACAAGGCTGAAGATTTTTTTCTTGATCTTGAAATAGCTGCCCTGTGTAAACTGTTTTGAAGTAATTTCTTCATACAAAGTACCTTAATTATATACAGCTCTTTCAAAACACATAAAAGACCAGGTACTTGCCCTGAAGAGCTTGTATTTTAAGTCAGATAAATGTAGGTGAGCCAGTATTGCCAGTGCAAGAGGGCACAGAGACCGAGCTTCTCAAGGGACTCTGAAGTGGGACCCAGCCTGCCAGAGCACAGCACGAAAATGCTTGACTTCCAGAGCACCACACAGAAATGTTTGATTTTAGAAGGCAAGAAGTACCCTTGCTCTGCAGATCAGACTTCTTCAATGTGTTTATGCTCAAGCATTCTTACCCTTGAGATACTAGCTGCTTGAGAAATACCCAGTCAAAGGCACTGGCAACTGAAAAATCCAGAGGACCTGCCTATCCATTCCTTGGGACAGTGTGGAGGAAGCCATTTCAAGCACTCTGCATGAACCTTTCAAACAAAGCCGTGTTCTAATCTGAAAGCAAAATGCCTCTGCCTTCTTAACCAAGAGATGTAAATCTTGTTTGTGTTTATATTCATACCTGTTTATGCTAGCATTAAAATATTTCCTCTGTTTTTGGCTGGGTTTTTTTCTCATTAGCTAATTTAAGTTGCCACAGCCAAAGCCCTAATTTAACAGTGTAATTAAACATGTGCTTTGCTGGTCTCCAGTGGAAAGAGAGCATAAGCTACTATGATCTGTTGAATCAAAACTTCAGGATGTGTCTTGAGGGATCAGTTGGATGTTATTTTCTTAGATGAGTTCATCTGAGTCAGCTGAACATAAATGAAAACACTTCTTAGAGCACACATTAGAGAAAAAAGCAGTATTTTTACTAGTCATTAGCAACTCTGGTAACTAATAGATGGTAATATCTAGTGTGGACAGTTCTTTAATTTAAACATTTATTTTTCACCATATATTCACTTTCAGAGGGGAAAAAACAACAAACCATTTAGCGAACAGTAAGTTTGAGCTTTATCATTCATTAGAAGGTCATAAATAACTGGATTTCAAGTAACATGAAAACCTCTGAGACCCTTCTATCTTCAACAACTCTAGTAGTGTAGGACCCTTACAAATTCATGCTGGAAAACCAGTAACTTCACATATCTTTAAATCATGGTATCATAATTCAACCAACCATGAGAAACAGAAAGCCTTGAAGTTCTAGCAGTCACATGACATCCCAAAAAGTGCTTTAGCCAAAAACATTTAAATAAATAAACTATTACTCTTCAGACTTCGGCATTCTGCAGAGACTGAGACTGAAATATCCCACACTAACACCGCTGGGCTTTGTGAGGCTGAAAATTCCTCTGGAGTACTGCTGGCTCAACGTGCTGTAAAAATGTTAGTAGTAAAACCAGAAAGAACAATGTACAAATCAAAGCTAAGAGAGAGAAAAGTCTGAGAAGCACAAGACCCACTCGAGTCCTTGTTTCAAGTCCTACAGAGAGAAGATTTCATACTGCTCTCCTACAGGTGAGTCCCATAGCTACTGGCAGAGAGAGAGGAGTGAGTTACAGATGAAAATAAAGGCTTGGTGCTTATGTTACTCTTTTAAAACCATGGGGGGAAAATATACTTAACGGAACATTTGACCTGAATTAATTCTTGCTGTGATTCACTGAGGGGAAAAAAGCAGTTATATTTTAAGTTAACCTAAATGATTTCTAAACTTAACCAGTTTAAATGACCTTGATGTCAATCAAATAGATTTGAATTACTTCAGTTCACTGTACTAATTGTTCCTTGTTTATGCTGACCCTTCACAAAGACAAAAAAGGGGGGTTACTAATAGGAAAAGTATGACTTATGTTATTTTAAATACCAAACTGCCTTCTTTCAAACACCAAGAGTTTGGCATATACTCTAAACTTTTTTTAGCATTTCTTTTAAGTATACTATGTTCCAGGTTAACAGTGTCCTCTTCAGAGTTAGAGAAAGAGACACACTTTAAATTTGGCAAGTCCACTCTAGCATGGAATTCACTCTCTGCCTCTTCCCGCTCTTTGCCTGCCATGCAGATAGAGGATACAAACAGTAATAACTGGATTTTAAACAATTTCAGCTTTACCTGAGCAATTTGTGCAGTGAATGCATTTATTTAGACTGTGGAACTTACCTGACTAACCAAGGGGCTATAAATGCGAGCAGCGTGAAGTGAAACAAACATAAGTTTTCTTAATAGTTATATTTTTTCACATACTGTATTTTCTATTAAGTCAGGATATTTTAGTGAAACATTTCATATCTTCAAGGGAACAGGACCTGCTTCTAATTTATTTTTTCACTGTAAATTTTTAGTTCAAATGTACACTGAAAATTGACTATTTTGCAACAGCACATAGATTAATCAGACTACTGAGCCTGCATGTTTAATGCATTTTTTGGAAAGGAAATAATCAGCTCAAGAAGAATAGATGTATATATAAATCCTGTATTACTTCTTAGGTGACAAACACCAAGATTACGATATTGGATATATTGGAAAAGAACAGCAAAACTGAAAGCAGCAAATAATGCTAAATCAAATAAATGGAAATCTTTAAAAAAAAGCTCAGGAAAGGCAAAGAAGCATTGATAAAACGAAACAGATCCTTACATGAGTATTTAAGAGAGGAGGGAGATAAATAAGAACAGGCATGTCAGAAAAGGCATGTCTGCTCCCATCTCCTCTTCCCCAGAGCTAGTTATTTCCATAAACTAAAATCTTTCCCCCCTCCCCTTCTGTCAACAGGAGCATCTGTCAGTTAAAGAAACGCTCTGTAAAACTAATGGAGATCAGTTGATTTTATGACTTAAAAAAATTAACTGTGTATTAACCTGAAGATTTCTGGTGAGGTTTAAAAAGGGAAAAAAAGAGAGTGTTGTTTGCCTTACCATGATGATGATAATTCTTTCTGCTGTTTACAGAAGAATAAACAAACTATCGTGGGTGAGATGCAGTCCTGTGTGCCACTAACCAAACCCTTTTTCTTAGCAATCCTCCCACGCTTTAACCCCTTCTTTCTTCTGGCAGCACTCAGGTAAAAACAAGAAAAAAAAAAAGGAAGTAATATCTGACTTGAGCCTTTCCAACTGATAAGTCATTTGGCAGACAAATTGTAACTATGAAAGGGGCTCAATTAGAGGATAGGAGAAAGAACTGCAGAAGGGTGGCAGCAAGTCCTTCAGTAAGCAGCTCTATCGAAGCAGAGAACATGTTGCAAAGAACTACAAAGTTAGTGTTGGGCAAACGCCTTACGTGTATTAATTAACGTGCAATGCTAGAGCGGAGATATGCAACGGTAGGAAAAAATATACCACACACGTTGGTTCTCACAGACCTGGTTACTGTTTTCTGATCCACACTTAAGATGGGTAAAGAAAAAAAAAAATCACCTGTGCCTCCATGCAGAAAGAGAGTGATTTATATCGGTATCCTTGGTTTTTCACCTCCCTAGCTCGGTAAATTAAATCTGTATTTTTCAAGCTATTTGTGGTAAAATGGTGCTAAAAAGGGACTTGAAAAAGCAGAAAAGGATTAGCACCAAAAGTAGGAGGAGGGATTATTCAACACTGAATAACTGAGAGAATATTTAAACTCTCCTGAACCTGAAAGACATCCAGAAAGAAAATTATATGCAAAAAAATAGTATTAACATAAATGATTGCACTTGCAATACTTTGTGTTTCAGTACAAGAGAAAGTGAGGAAGTTTGATATGAGTTAGCCTCACATCTTTGCTCTCAGGGTTTTGAGTCTTGCTGCTGGGTCAGAGCTGTATCATTAGATAATCTACTTAGTGTAAAGATTCATCAAAACTACCTCTTTCAAAGAGTGAAAATAAACATATATGTGTTTTGTTCTAAGAGATAGGAACTTGAAAGTACTTTTTCTGTTGAGCAAAATAAATAGGATAAATGGCAAAAGCATTTTGGAGAGGAAGAGAGTGGCTTGGAGTTTTTTAAGTGTCCCTAATTAGAAGCCACAACTAACAAATGTAACCCCTTTCCTTTTTTCATTTCTAAGTGCAATTCACAATGATAAAGAATCTATTACGTAAGTGGTTTTGATTTAGGAAGTCTCTTTCTTCTAGGCTTGTAGGTCTCTCTTCTGTTTTGTGAGAATGTACAGTGTCCTGTCACTAACTAAATGGTGTATACTGGTTAGTATAGATTTAAGATAAATTGTCTAATCTAGATCTACAGGTCTATTTAGACCTTACTGCAAAACTTACTCCTTTTAGGTGAAGTTCTTGTGTATAGTTACCAGAGGCAAGAAAGAAGATTTTTTTCTGCAAACCTAAGGGTGTCTGTATGACAGATGAAGCAACCAATCTCTGGAAATCAGCTCTTTCTTAAGCACCATCAATCTTGATCTCTTCCTCATGCTTTCACACAAAACTGTTGCTGTCAACAGGAGCTCAGCAGTCTTGAAAGTATATGGCACTTGAAAAAGTCTTGCAGCATTACATTAAATGATTATAGGGCAAAAAGGAAAAAACCCTACAGAGCCACATATCCTATCAGTCTTTGCCAAGCAGCGCACTGATGTGGCTACCCTGTGCTGGTTAACTGAGCTGGCTTTTCCTGGGCATCTCTACATGACGCTGCACATGGCCTCACCTTGGGTCCTGTGGGCATTTTTGGGTGCTACAATATAAGAAGGATATTAAGCTATTAGAAAGCTTCCCGAGGAAGGTTACAAAGATGGTGAAGGACCCTGAGGAGAAGACATATGAGGAATGTCTGAGGGCAGTTGGTCTGTTCAGCCTGGAGAAGAAGAGACTGAGAGGAGACTCCCCTGCAGTCTGCAACATCCTTGTGAGAGGAAGAGGAGGGGCAGGCATTGATCTCTTCTCTGCAATGACCAGTGACAGGACTCGAGGGAATGGCCTGGAGTTATGTCAGGAGAGGTTTAGGTTGGATATGAGAAAAAGGTTCTTCCCACAGAGGGTGGTTGGGCACTGGCACAGGCTCCCCAGAGAAGTGGTCACAGCACCAGCCTCGCAGAGCTCAGGAACTATTTGGACAATGCTGTCAGGCACATGGTGTGACTCTTGGGGTGTCCTGTGCAGGGCCGGGAGTTGGACTTTCCCCTTCCAGCTCAGGATATTCTATGATTCTATTCTATTCTATAGTTCAAGAGTAAGGCAGAATTTCTAATACACTGCTGTGCCCAGTGTTTCTTGTTAGCTGGCTCTAAGTGCTCAGCAGATGAAGGTTATGGATTGTCTCACAGTACTGGGTAGGAAACCTAGGTCTCACCTGCAGTTTCAGTTCAGTCTAGGGAACAGATGCCCAGGAGTTAGTTTAACTAAATAAAGCACCAAAGTGTCCTTCAGCAGCTTGAGCTCTACATACACAGAAGTCACTTGTTATGTAATTTGAAATTTATAAAACCGGAGGTCTTTTTCTTGGGTAGCAGATAATCTGAAATGATAAATGGAAGACTAAAAGCCTTTTGCTAGCAACACAGGGGCTTTCCCCAGGTCAGGCACAGTAGAATACAGGCTGTCACAGCCCAAAAGGCAGACAGCCATCCTTGTGAGCACTGTGTTACTATGGTGAGGCTGTTAAGGTGTGAAAGAATAAAGACAGTAAACAAATTGCAAATTGGCCTGCTAATTTGATCAAAGCCAAATTTCATAAACAACAAAGCGAACTACATGTTTAACATGCTTGCTTTGGAAAGTTGATGTGATGGTCCAGTGACAGAAAAAAATTACTATATGGTTCTGACTCTGAAAACCATGTAGCAGGATGAAAAATGACAATATTTAATCAAACTGTATTTAAATATGAAATTAATACAGTCTCTTTTCTCCACAGAAGCTCTCATTAAATAGATTAAAATCATGCAATGTAAATCCTATTACACATTATACCGCGGTACCATTTGGTACCTTTCAACTGAAATGTGTCTCAAGTCAGCCCCCCAGTATGCAGGTGCCCAACATAGCAGCTGCTTTGGAAAATTTGGGTTTGATAGTCTAGTGCTTCAAAGAGCCCTTTTATGAAATGTATAAAGTGTTTACACTTCTTGATAACTTCTTTGATGTACAGATTTTTCATCATGTACAAATGAAGAGTTTTAGGTACAAGGAACTATCATTACTAAAATACCTTATCCTGACTTCATAAAAATTGTCTGGATACCTCATTTTACATCTAAATTACAGTATTATAATTTAGCATTAATTCTAAATAACAGTGTTCACCTAAGGCTTCCGGAATTCACTAAAATTATTTCTTATAATAATTGTTAGAGAGACCTGCTTCAATATTGGTTAGAATAAACTTTATAAAACCAGTATGAAGAAAACAGGAATGACTCCAAAACCACTGGTTCCCTACAGTGCTGTGGGCAAAAATGTAAATCAAGTGGAAGAGTCCTTCAAACTCTTTGCTTATAATCCGACAATTACTTCCATATCGCAATATTCTCCATTAAGCAAGAGAAACTTCTAAGAGGAAATGTTCTCATGAAATGCATTTGTATTCTTAGGTGTGTTTATTTTAGGCTCCAAACAGAACTGATTAATGCAGAAAGCATTAAAATAAACAATACATCTGTCTAGAAAACAGATACATTACTACTTCTGAAGAAAAAGGGAGATACATGTTTTCCTGCTATTACAGATGAATCACTACAGATATGCTGCATTATGTGCACTCAAACTGCTAAATGTAAGCTACTAAAGAGATACAACTACAACAGCATTTAAATTGCCCTACTGTTATTGGTGGATAATTGGATGAATTTCTAATTCCTACATGGTATTAAAAAACCCACATAATGTCTTACTTCTAAAAATATATTTTGTTGATTAACAATAATGCAAGAGGGAATGAATTAGATCAAACTGGATGAAACTGTACAGTTCAGAAATACCCAGATTTCCAGGAAATGTCTAGAAATACAGTTATTGACTCTGCACTTGAATTTCTGAAGTTGTTAGTTTGGATATAGGCCAACCCAACGTACTCTACAATTGGCTTTGGTGTCTGTGGCTTAGAGCATCAGACTTCACAAAGGCACTTTTAAAGCTAACCCTTGAAAGCATCATGATTGACCACAGTTTTAGCTACAACAGTTCTAGTGCTGGGCTCAAACTATTTTAGATACTTTCTAAATAAATTATAGCAAAACCACTCCATTAGCAGCTCCTGGAGTCTCCTTTGCATAAACTTACTTATTTGTTGGTGCTTTGGAATGCAGGAGGGAGGTGGTTGTCGACCATGAAATCCTGGTAGACAACAAGTGCTTCCTGTACGCAGAAGGCAGGCATGAGCCTTCTCTCCCATTCCTAATCTACCGCTCCCCTCCCACGCCTTCTTGGCACCTGTTGGGAAAGGCTGGGAATACAAATCTCTCCGAGACTGTATGGTTCTTCTCTAGCTACCTACCCTTTTCCTCTGCAGGTGACTCCATCTTTTTGTCTCTTCTGCAACTCAGGCTTTCCCAGCCGGCCACACGGTGAACCTGAAAAGTTCCTTCAGTTTCCCAGCTGTGCACAAGGCTCTGAGCAGCAGCCAGCAACAAGCAGGGGGACCTTCTCTTTTGCTTGGCAGACACTTGGAAAAAAACCCTCACAAACTGTCTCCACATCTCCCATGTTTGGAAAGTGGGATTCTTTTTCATGTCCAAGAGTCAGAAATTTATCTAATAAAAACTGGCTCACACACCAGACAAAAAACATACCCTTGGTGTTTCCAGAAGCAAAACCATCAAAACTCCCCTGGAGAAGAGGGAGGGGTAATATCCAGAATTACCTCTGATGAGCCTTTTAAAATCACAAATTTCTCCAGATAAAACACAAAAAAAACCCTGAACAGATCTTGATCTCCTTTTTATCTGAACTCTGGCTGCTAAACATTTATGGTCTAGTTTGTCAGATTTTTCAGACTTTTCAAAAACTTTTCAAAAACTTTAAAATCCCTATTTTCCTCTGAGACAACTGTTCTCTTTTTTTTCCAGCAAATATACCCTAGAAACCAAATTGGATAAAAGGAAAAGAAAAGGAAAAAAAAGGAGGGGGGGGGATTATTGTAAAGATAGGAGAGGAAAAGAAGATATATTTTCATTTGCATGTCATAAGGTATAATTCAGAGGAAATTATGATGTCAAGGTTCCATTATAAAAAAGCAAAGTTTGTAGTAGAAAACATTACGTTCTATTTAAGTCTTTAGATATTGTTTGTAACGACAACAAAGTCAAAACTTATCTGGCTAAATGTTACCCACTGTGATTCTGAAAATTATATGAACAATACTAGTTTGTAGGAATGGTAGATTTCTTTTACAATCTCTAAATCTTATTCAAACAGTAGTTTAGGCAATTTGGTTTTTTTAAGTGGCTCATGCTTTGCTTTTGCAGATCTTGAGCCATGGCAGGTCAAGCGCTTGCTTTAATGAGGTAAGTGAAGGAGCATTCCAGCTTACTCACTATAATTCAGTTCTTGAGACAATACAACCAGAAAGATGAAGTTTTTCATGACTACCCTCTTCAAACCCATTATTACACTGCAGCTGGAACTACAGAGCAATAAATTATACATATATGTACGCATATACACATTCCTAATTGTCATATGCATTATATAGCTTAAAAAGTGGCAAAAGCCTGGTCAGGAGGAATGGACTATTAGTAAAAACTTAAAAGCTTTGTGTCGCAACCTCCCCAGATCTGAGGGTGCTCAGGTGTACTGTGAGCCACCTGGTCACGTAGCACGGCAAAATGGAAAGAGGGCCACACCCAAGGAGAGCACAGCGTTAGCTGCCAAGGTCCTGAAAACCATTCCAACACATTGCACAAGTGTGGAAATGGTACAAGGAAAGCACGATCTAGAACAAGTCCTCAGCTCTCCACACAGATCACTGCACAGCAGCCCAGCATGGGGGCCAGAAACAAACCCTTGGTGATTTGAAGAGCAACTTCACAGGACTGTACTCACCACGGGAAAGAGAAGGGAGGAGTATACCCTTTGGGAAGAAAGCAGTAAAGTGCCTGCTGTCATCCTAAGGAAGAGTTACACACTAGCATAAGTAACACCTGTGAAATGTTGAAACGCTGTGTAGCTAGGTGTTTGGCATGATGATACACAGAGGTGGGGCAGATAAAGGATGGTCACCGATAATACCAGACTGCCTGGTGCACACTCCCATGTCACCATTACCAGAGTCATTATGTGCTGTCAATGCTTGATCATTGATGACAGACCTCCTAAATAATTTGCAATGCATGAAGGGTTCATTGCCTTCCCTGGGCAATACCACACTGAGTATGTGGCTGTCCACATTATCTCACTCATGCAAAGCGCAGACATGTGCTCGTTTGATAGACCTTTTATTTTGTCCCTGCTTGGGAGACTAGTTTATTCAGCAGCCCAGCCCTGAAGACCTCAGCACTATCATGTTCCGGGACCACTTCTCACATGACTTTAGGCCATCAGTAATCCTAGCAGAAACATATTTTCACCCATTGCTTCCACTAAATATTACAATATTACAATTGTTCACAATATTACATGGAGCATGCAATAACTCAGATGAAATTCAATTCCAAACACAGCCCAACATGAATACTGTGCCCGTGGAGACACAATAAAGATGCTCTTACACCTGCCAGGTTCAGCAGAAAGAAGGATTTGACATTATTTTATTGACATTATCTTATTTTTATACGCATTCCAATTCCACAAGGGATTGGAGAGCATGTCACTTCCTTCTCCATGTCACTGGAGAAGAAAGGTGCTCATCAAAATGGTCTTATCACAAAAGGAATGAAAAACAGAAGATACCGTTAAGTAAACATCGGCTACTATTTACACAAAACTATGAGAAAGAATCTGACTCCAAGGTTAAAAACAGAAGGCTTAAAAAAAACAAGGCGACAGAATACTACTCAGGATTCAGATCCAGTGTAAAGCTGAACATCACCTTTTTATCCTTCACTTCAAGGTGAATGCATTGAATTGCTAGGGAGGAGAGCTGTCCAAGTGACATCTGTCTTAAGTTGCCAGCCAAGAATAAATACATGTAAGTTGTCTGATACAAGTTAAAGTTAGTTTGGGTGTTTTTAACTGTATATATAAAACCCCAACAATCTCCTCAATAAACTTTTGTGAGGACTTGAAAGATGTCGATCAAAGTAAGAATTTACTGGTATCCCTGCCTTCAAACGGATTCTAAAGGGATGAGGGGAGCTTTCTTAACTCAGTACATCCACTGCCATCTTGAATGCCAAAGTATTAGACTACAAGACAGATTCCTCCTGCACCAATATTTCAGGACCTATGTTCCTTCTATGAAAATGGTACCTAACTCTATGCCATCTTCCCTCCTATGTCCTGCTCTTCTCTAAGGCCCATGTTTGTTATCAGCCGTCATCCTGCACACCTAAAATCAACCATAGTTTAAATGCTCTCCTATTAAACTCACCAAAAAGCAGCAGAAATATAAGAGGAAAGGATGTTTTCAAGGTCTCTTGGAATCAGCCGTAAGATTTGGACATAACCTAACCAAGATGTTACTTTTAGGAAAAAAGAGAGTTGATGTCTTAAGCCATGTTGGAAACAACAAAATGAAAACCTTTGTAAGTTAATACTGAAATGAATTTGTGGTTCAAATGGGGATAAGAGGAATAATGAGCTGGGAATATGGAAAAAAAAGTTAACCGACAAGGAAATTACCATGATGCCATCAGTCTAGTCAGCAGCACGGTATTTTATTAAGCAGAGAAGTAATTTTGTTGAGCAATACCCAGAGAGGTTTTGTCATGGATACCTGGGAACCTCTCTTGTGCTGTAATTAGCCATAAATTTCCAGACTTTTTGGAAGACAAAAGGATGAGCATGTCTTCAGCGGGCTAAAGCCAAATCATAATGATCAGATAGTTTTACAGTGGACCTGATGCCCAGGCTTTTTGACATCGGGACTTCTCAGAATTTTGGTCTCTGCCTACACAGTGAGTATGACACTGCATGTAAAACTAGTAGCTCGATTTTTCTGTCTTCATTATTAGCAAATATGGCTGAATTGAGGACACTTGCTATCTTCTTCTGCTGAAGAATCATATCTTTGTATCCAGAGCATCTCTGCTGCAGTGTTATGAGTGCTTGCTGTGTCCTGCAAAACCTGGGCAGAATGATGCTTAACCAAAGGTTCGTATCATTATGGATACTCTAAACTAAGGAATCCTTAACTCTGTCGTGTGTCTCAGACAGATCAATCGTGTTAGAAAGGCAGTTCTACTACGAATCACTTACTCTTTTAGGGATGCAAATATCAGAATGGTAGTTCTTTCAGTGACGATATAAAATAAACCTGACTTATAGAAGAATCCTAGAAAAGCACAAACCTTTTATCATGTAACTGAAAGCATTTAAATGACAGAAACTGCTTTTCAGTCTTCTGAACACTCCTACTTCCATTTTTTGGTTAGCTTTCTTTCCTATCTGCTGTGAATTTAATCTATAAATAATTAATTGTTCTTGGTTTGGGGTTTTGGCTTGCTTTTGTGCAATCTTTTTGGTCTCTCCTCTCTGGTGTCCCTCTTGTCCCCTCTTCCCTCCTCCTATTGAGTCCTTAACAAAGAACAGACACAGGTAAAGCAATGGATGTGCAATTATCACAGCCCAAAAGCAAATGGGCTTGATGTACACAAATTCGTATCACATTTCTCTTTATTTTTTTTCATAAAACCAGACATGGTATCTCGGTTCTATCAGTGCAATAAGCCACACCAGTGGTGACTTACAACTACAGCTGGCTGCCCAAGTGCCCTGATTCAGCATTCCTACAGGTACAACAGCACCCATGCGCTATTAAAAGCAAATTGCTCGTGTAAGGGCTCTGCTACTTCTCTATTTTTTAGTGTTAATGTTGAGAGAGATCTATGTTAAAGGACAGTGCCATAAGTTATTAAAACGGAAAGAATTAACAAAAGCATAGTTCAGTCCTCCACTCTTATTTAGTGCTGTTCTTTAGGAAGAGCTCGCCTACATGTGGGTTCTTGCTGGCAGGTGGTAATACACCAAGACTATCTGGACATGCTGGGGTGAATTTTGCTTTGTTTCCACGATCCTGAGCTACCCTTTCAGTTAAATATACTTATGGTAGTCAACACTGCCACTATGTCCCTGTAGACCATGCTCTTAAATATTGTCTCTGCAGAAAATGCTTTGATAGAAGTTATATTCAAATTATGGCCCCTATACTTTTAATACTTGCCATGCCACTTCAGTTTACTGCTTTATGACACTACTCACCAAACACTGTGGACAAGTAATTTAATACACAGTGGCTTCTTGGAGCACAGGTGTTTGTGGGAGACATCACTGTGGCTTAAATTGTCAGCATTTAAATTCTGTCCCACCAGTTCTGCATTTCCTGGCTTCCATAATGATTTCAGTACTCTCTAAATTCTGGTTTTCTTCTTAATGGTTATGGTGATGTTGTGTTTTTAATTATGAATTGCATATTTATCAACTAAATAAATCTGAAAAAATACTTCTGTATTAATTATCTCATACTATGGCAAAACAGAGCATGACTCAGAGCTAAACATTTTAAAAACTCTAAAAGTTTAAGGGACAGAGCAAATGAAATATTTTTTAAGTGTATAAATGCTTTGTCAACCCTCTAAGAAATGCTGGCATGGCCAGGGCAAAATGAAGCATTCTTTTTCCCTTCCCACATTTCTCTGCCCTACTCAACTGGTTTGGTTTGAGAATTTGATTACTTCCCCCCCATGAATTTCAAAGTAAAGACTTCAATGTTCTTCTCATATTAACATCACTTTCTTGCCCAAATCACATCGTGGTTGCAGCCCAAGAATAGGAACAAATTACGTAGAAAGGATAAAAGGGAAAAAAACCCAAGTTAGATAAACCATTATAGCATTCTCATCTTTTCCTAGACATTATAAACCATAAAAAGGAATTACTGTGCTGGTCAGCACAACAGCATCCTATTAAAAGCCATACAGACAATGAATGATGTAGCTGTTTTGAATGTTGTTAAAGAACCCTCATGTGATCCGTGCTTCACCACATCTGTTCTTTTTCCATTCTCTCTATATGCTGTTTCCTTCAACTCACACAAATACATCAGGAAAGCAATCCCAAAGCCATGGCTTATGAAAAACATCCCCCCAAAATCCTCCAGGTCATATCTACATTAAATATACACCCATTCATACATATCTGTATACGTTTATATATAAAAATGTAAATAAAATTACTATACATATTTGAGTCTATAAAAATATTTATTGCTGGTTTTTTGATTGATTTAAATTAAAGAAATCGTTTTATCCAGATTTCCTATATATTAGTGCACTAGAGGAACATCACGTGTAGGTAACTCTCACTAGCAGACCTGTCTATATAAAGAGCTTAAAAGTTTTACTTTAAATTTAAAACATTAATGTTTTAGTGGGAGGCTACTCTCTCCTTTGTAGGAATGATAATGGGGAGCAACATGATTAAAAAGTAGCCCTAGCAGAGTGAGCATAAATATGAGTAACTGAAAAGGGAGTAAGTGCCAGCTTTTTGTAGGGATTATCAAAGCATTTTGAATCTATGTGCCTAGTACTAAGGGATGAATTCCCAGCAGGGAAAAAAAAAAAAAAGAAGAAAAGAAAGGAAAAAAAGAAAGAAAAATGATTCAAATGGTTAAGCAAGGGAGGGAGGTGGAAAGTGTGACCCCATTTCAGGGAAACAAGTTACACTTGGGGAAGGATGGTTGCTGGAACCACGACATGGCAGCACAGGACCTGTCTGCACTGAACACGCACTCTCAGTGAGGTGTACAACCACCCTGAGTGACCCTTACTATATTTCCCACACAAGGAATAACAGTAATTTCACCAGGTAAGGAACACAACAGTTTCACTGAAGAAGAGGGAAAAAAAAGTTGAGCATAAGTGTAGTTAAGCAGATAGAAACTCTGGCAAGAATCCAGACATCCAGCACAGCACTGAGCAGGCTTTTTTCCTGTTTTTTTCCAGGTAATACAATAAAAATGTGTCCTGCTGCAACATTTCATTAGCTGGAAAGATATAACCTATTCCAAACAGCTGAGGGAGCACCTATCTAGATTGTAAAAGAAAACAAAACAAAACCAAGGAGAAGCCCAGCCCCCTGCCTCACCTAGGCCTCTCTTTGGTGACTGCCTTGCTATAACTCCCCTTCACCTCAAAACAGAAAAATGCTTCTGTGTCATATAATTACCCCTCCTTTTCTCCCTTCAGTCCTTGCACAAGGCAGGTTTGTGTTCTCCTGAAATTGTGGGGTTTTTTCCTCCTTTGAGGAAAACCAAAACCAGCGAATATTCTCAGCCCTGCATGTCTCATTTCATAGGACCTTGGCTGCAAGGTTTTGTTCAGCTTTCCGATTCCAAGCTGGAGAAGGAGGCCTTCTCTTCTTTTGGTCTCAGATTCTGGGAGGAGATCAGTTAACCACCCAAAGGCCTTATCTATTAAAAATTGGGGTGAACCTTATGGCAATGACTTCTTCTCCTCTGGAGACGTTCCTCTCACCTATCCATGAATTGATAATTTTGTTGCTTGTTACTTTGGAAAGTGACTCACCTGCTTGTTCACTTACTTGGTATGGAAGTTTATCAAATGACAATATTAAATGCTTTCTTTCTACCATTTAAACATCACTCTGGGAGGTAATTTAGTAACCCCATGGATCCTAAACAGACTTTGGGTTTTGTTATTTCTTGAGAAAATCCAGCTCTAAGGCTGGATGTCTTGCTAACATTTCTCTGGGCAAGGCAGACAGAAACTAAGAAGCAGATGAGGAAGCCTAACATGAAAATATCTTAGACCTTGATGAACTATCATCTTGAAAGATGAGTTAAAAGAGCAGGAGTAGGGATCTGCATATCTGCTGTCTCAGGAATATGGCAAAGGCAGTGATAGAATAAACTCATTTAATCCAGTAATTTGACACAGAATCAAAATGGGCTTCCATAGCCACACCTGGGTGTTAGAAGTACTCCACCCAGTTTCCTTCGATGAATATTCATGTCATAGAACTGAATCTTTGTGTGAAAGGCAGTGGCTGTGTTCAGGTAGCAAGTAGGTGTGAGAACTCTTATCTAGATGGAGAATCCTGAGAAACCTTTAGACAGGTACCTGGTTATAAGTCTGAAAATATGACTAATCAACACCTGAATATGAGAGCAGAGACAGCATTAGAGCACACAGATGCGATTTAGAAAATAAAATGCTGAAGCCTAAGTATCTTGCATGGAATTTTAAAGTCTAGATTTTTGGGATCATTATTCCTAATGCACAGGAAATATATAAATAATGAAGCATGAAGAACTCCATTTTCATTCACTCATTTTACTATCAGCAGAAGCCAATCTAAATTTGAAATTGTTCTCCAAGGGAATAAATGCCTTTCAGCTTAACTA
This sequence comes from Platysteira castanea, assembly GCA_013397175.1. NCBI lineage: Eukaryota > Metazoa > Chordata > Aves > Passeriformes > Platysteira > Platysteira castanea. The sequence goes on from VYXC01006220.1 coordinate 777,230, forward strand.
TACAGAAACCTATCAGCTTAACACCTGTTAGTCTTTAACTACATAATTTAAGGTCATTTGAGTTTGCCATAGCATAGGTAGGACTCCTTCACCCTTGGTATTAGTATTTTGTCACTGTTGAAGCTGTATGACTGAAAAATACACATTTTATCTGTGATTTGATTCTCAAAATGAATTATTATTTATCCAAGGAGAATGGAATGAATCAGAACATCCAGGAAGTTGTTTCTTTATTCATAATGAGAACACTGGCCACACTGTTTTTTTAATTAAAGAGTCTAAAAGATATTAAAAAAGATAATAAAATCATTCATGCAGTATAGGCTATATGACTGCTCAAACAATCCTCAATGTGAATCCACACAGACATTCTAAATATACACAGGAATCTAATAAAGCTATTTACCCTTCATCTGCAAACAACCTCAAGATACCAAATACCTCTATTTAGCTTCAATTAGCAAAACTGGATTATGAAAATGTAACCAGTGATGTAATGCATTATTTGGGAAAAGGAATAAGCTGAGTTTTAGAATCTAGAAATAGTGTATTTTGTGGATCTGACACCTAGAAATTATTCCAGGGGGCTTTTTAATATTTAATAATGTGTTATTAAATGTCTATTTACCAAAATACCAAAAGAGAAACTGCTAATCTTCGATTTCATGAAACAAATGTTTTGCACATTAAATAGCCCAGGACTAGAAAAGTCAAGAATCACACAGAATCACAGTATATTTTGAGTTAGAAGGGACCCACAAGGATAATCAAGTCCAACTTTTAAGTGAAGGGCCTATAAGGGGTTCAAACCCAAAAGTGAAATGTATATTCAGATTTGTATGATTTTTAATTTCTCATAGATCCAGTTACCTTCAGTGACTTAATAAACATATGCTATTTATATTTTGATAGGGGCACTCTGAAATCTCACTTTCATTATTATATAGGTGCCATTTTCAGTTATTCCAATCAGACGCTTACAGTAAACAAAATTATAAATTCCAGATGGCCTTGAAAAGGGAAAAAAAAGTGGAAATCTTTGTAAAGAATCAGAAGTGCATCTGACTCAACATCAGAAGTATTTGATGAGAAAGCAATATCGTTATAGAAGGATGCCGCTCTTTTCCTAAGAAAATGATGTAGTGAAAGCAAGTATTTTTACCTTATAACTTGGGCAACACAACATTTACTCACTGAGTAATACTATCAAGCAAGTGATCGTAAACATTTTTTAATATCCTGCTTTTACCATCACTATTTATGGAAGTCAAACAAAAAGAAAGAGAAAGAAAGTTGCACTGTACATCAAGAACAGTCGCTGTGAAGTACAGGAAGAGGCAAGATGAAGATTTGTTAAATAATCCTGGAAGGAGATGAAAAGGGAAAACCAGGGTATATTATGATAGAAGTTTATTATAGACTAGCTTTTTGGGTGGAGAGAAGTCGCTTTTTTTGATCACACAAGGGAAGCATCCAAAAGGACAGAACCTGGTGGCTTTAATTACTTCTTGGAATTAATTTTTTTCTGTTGGAAAATAAATACAAGAAGGAGACAGTCCAACAAGTTCTTGGAATATGCTGGGGACAGCCTTTTCTTCAGAAGGTAAAGAAAACCATTAAGGGAGTGGCTATTTTAGATCTGCTGACTAGTAGGGCACAAACTGGCTGAGAGTGGAAGGCAATCTAGGTGAAAGTGAACTCCATCATTTAATAATCACTACTACGAAAAGGGAAAGAAGCAAAATAAAATTACTTTTTTTTTCCCAGAAAACAAAACCAAAATTTTACAAGCTCCAGAGACTGATAAGCAAGGTTTCCTAGGAATACTGTTTAATTAATAAAAGAATGCAGGAGAGCTTGTCCATTTTAGTCATTGCTGGAGTCAGTTCTTAATTACCCAAGGTAAAAGGAATAATATGAATTAGGCAAAAACAGAGGATAAAACAAATTAGTCTGGGTCCATTATTCTGCAAGACTCTACTCAGTACATTTACCTTTGAAAGGCTTATGAACAGATTTCCATAGAAAGAACAGCAACAGAGAGAAGTCTGATGCAAACATAATTGTAAGGCACCGTTTTCTACCAGTCTCCCACAAGAAATGCTGAGGGAAGGCAGGGCTTCCTTAAATCCCAATTCCCATAAACCATCTGTCATCAGCAGGTGACGGTATTATTACACACATTAGGAGATTATCCCAATACAAAAGAAACTGCTGAATTCACACACACACACACACCCCCCAGGCAATTTCCTTGATTTTTATGGTTTATCTAACAATCAGACCCTTGCGTTACACATCAAAGTATAATATTATGTGGCCTGGTCTCACTCACTTTCAGAAGCTTCACTTAAAAGGTTGTAAACGTTCTTAGAACAAACGGATTGGTTCCAAGTTAGAGAAATGACACCCCAACAGTTTAATTTAGATGTAAGTATGAACAAATTATTCTAAAAGAAGAACTAAATGCCAACTCAGAGCTTTCTAAGTAACAGCTGAGTCCTGCTGTTCTTTCCACTGAAAAATACCAAACATCTACTTGCTTTTCTAGAAGTCCTTGCAAGAAGCTAATATACAAGAGAGCAATAGAGTGAACAGCAATTTTTTCTGTTGGAAAGCCAGTTCCCCAGCTAGCTCTACTACAATGGAATGTCATTCCAGCACAGTAATGTGCCATTTTGCTGTTTTGTGAAGACCTGAGATCTTTTTGTAGGATGTTTCAACAGTACCAATAGAACTAAGATGCTGAGTGAGACCAGAAGGGATGTTTGGGGTTTGTGTTACTTGTGTATTCAGCTAAAGACCAATGAGTCTTTCCCAAATGCAGAAATTAGTAAATGAGATTTTCTGGCTTGAGAAGACTTGACAATAAATGTATTTGTTTTAAAGACGGAATATTTTAAGCCTTCATCAAATATATTCAGACGAATATTAGTTCCACAACAAAGAAGAAAGCAACTTTTTCAATTACTGGCCTTCTGAGTACTTTTGTTAATGTGGAAAAACAGTATTTCTCTCTCCATGGAAAGATTACAATAAAGACAAGAATTGCATTGCACAACTTTGTCTGCAATCTGAAATTAAGTTCTCACATTAGAACAAGAGTAATTAGCATTTTCCCTAGCTTGCTTGCATGCAGTAATACTGCTGCCAAGCAAATGAGTAACACTTCATGAGCTAAATGAACACTAGAAACAAATGTGTAGCCATTCCTCCTTCTCTGGGAAAAAAACTTACACAGTAAGGGAAGAAAACAGTATGGGTTAACTGGGGAACTGTAGAAATGTAGGTGCTGTTCCTTTATTATTTTGGCTTATATATTTTTTATGAACAAAAGGAAAAAGCCATATGGTTTGTGAGAGCATGTGGAAGATCTCCCCGAGCCATTTTCTTTGTTGTCTCTTCATGCCAGCTATAGTCATTACGTACCTTCCTTATTTCCACACATGTTATTAATTTGAAAAATTTCCAGTACTTCAAACACAGGTCTTTTAAAGGAAGATTAAAATGATGCCTTGTGTTGAATTCTGTTTTCAGAATAGACATCTCCATGATGTATGTAAGCATGTTTGTATATATTTACATCTTTATAAACACACATATTTTAGGTTTCTCTTACCTTTCTAAGTGCTGCTGGTAATGAGGCAGTAGACATTGATATCGCTGGGAGGGCGTAAGAGTGGGGACAGATTACTGACAGTGTTTGGTTCTCCTGAACAGCGTAGCGTCTGCCCGATACATCGTAGTACCTGCAAGGAAAGGAAACATTTTTCAGTTACTGCACCCTAGCAAAATAAAACCTGAGTTAGTATTTGGTGTATTTCTGACAAAACACTAAAATCTTTTCTCCTGTTGCAGTGGTTCCAGGCCTCTGGTACTTCTAAAGTTTACTGCTTTATTTTAGCCAAACTACTTGCTCCTCTTATCAGACATTAATTCATCCCACCTGCTTTAACTCTCTGAAACTAACCTGTCAGCTTTTTCCTGATAATAAAACAACCAAAATCCAAATACAATACTTAGCAGGATAACCACATCAGAGCCACAAGGCAGAAAAATTAGTCGTCTTATCTCCTGTCACTCCACCTCTTCAGACACAGCAGATTACAACATTTGGGGTTTACGGTTCCACATTACATCACATGTTCCGTTCACTTTCCTTTTGAAAGCTGTCTCAGTAAAGAATCAGTTGAATTCTCAGAACAGGTCATTTATTGGGAAGAGGCTGTCACAGTCAAAGTCACAGTCAAATCTTTAAAACCATACATTCACTTTTAGTAAGTCAGTCCTAAGACTTAAGGAACCTAATTTTGCTTATGTTTATTCTGAGGTGTCAGTTTTCAAATTCTAAATCCAAAGAATGTGAAAAAATCACTTAGTCTCCTCCCAAGAGAGGAATAACATAGTAAAAACTGACCAAGTTATAAAATCTCTTTCACTTCACTGTCTGAAAAATCAAAGTAGCAAGAATCCAGAATTCTCTGAAGATCGTTTTATTAAAAGGTTGATAAACATATCAGTATATATATTTTTGTCCTTTAGGTGATTCAACACCTGGTTAAAATTCAGCTTTAAAAAATTGTATGTATTTTGATATTTTTATTTCAAAATTGGACTGAATTTTTCATAGGATCATAGGACAATTCAGTTTGGAGGGGACCCCAGCAGGTCTCTGGTCCAATGTCCTGCCTGAACTGGGGTCAGCTATGGGATCATACCAGGTTGCTCAGGGCTTTACCCAACCAAGTCTTGAAAATATGCAAGGACAGAGACATCACAACCTCTCTGGACAACAGAGAAGATGTTTTCTCTTACATCCAGTCTGAGTCTCTCTATCAACTTTTCACTGTTGTCTCGTTTTCCCACCATGCACCACTGTGAAAAGTCTAGGTTCATCTCCATCACCCCCCAAAGCCGCTTCCTCTCCAAAACTGAACAAGCTCCAATTCTCCATCCTCTCTTCACAGAGCAAGTGGAGCCTCACAGGTAACCACTATATGGTGGCCATCCAATGAACTCATCCCAGTTTGAAACACTGAGAGATCTTTAGGCAGAAAAAATACCTTCATCAAATATTTTGCTTTCAGGGGAAAAAAATAGTCTCAAAATGTTCTTGTTTGGTTTGTCCTTAAAATATGCATATTTTCCATTTTGGTTGGAACAAAACTTCCTTTTTCCCACAGGCTTCTTTTCCAGACTCATCATACTGTCCCAAATCCAGCTCTGTTTGTACAGCTTTATTTGCAAATTCAGTTTTATAACTGACTTTCATATAGAGTTTTCAAAGAGTAAATAAGTGAGCAGGAAAGCCTCAGGCATATTTATAAAGTTGTTCAGTTTATTGCATAATTGTGGTGAAAATGTTTTGACATTTTAACACATATCCCAATAAACATGTGCAATTATTTTGTTTATTTACCTATTTCTAAGGAAGAAACTGCATCACTCCTTTAATAGCTGGTTACCTTCCCCAGGACATAGCTGACTTTGAGCTGTCCATCTTGATTTTCATGTTCTGCTTCCACCGATAGAGCTTGCTTTTGGGGTGGTTCCACACACATTGCATATGAGAGAATTCAAAAGTCACATTAAAAAGCTGCTCAGGTAGTGCTGAAAGATCCTGTGGCACCCTACCCTGGCTAAGGTCGATACTGCTGAAGGGAGGAACAGCAGGCTGGGGACTGTCAACTCCGTGACTCAGAAATGGAACAAGTGACATGGTATGGGCAGGGGACCGGGAAGGTACTTGGCTGAAGTCCGGATAAGAAGTCAGGGTAAGGAGGAGGAAAATAATGGCACACCAGTGGAACTGGATGGAAGGGCCATCAGCTGTTGAGGTGACACACTCTGCAAGGGGCCACCCTTCACCGTGGTGCCGGTGGGCCAGTGACAAGCATCTGCACCTCAAGTGATATCCAATGAACATATGTCAGAAAAACACACATCACCAAACACCAAAAGGAGGAAGCTCTGGAAGCAAACACTTCCTAGGTAGGAAGTCATAATATTTCGCCAGGATACCGTGTGTCCTGCTGCAGAGGAGGGCTGTGCTGGTCCCCAAGCAAGCCAGCAACATCCACCCGTGAGGCTCTTGCTGGCTCCCTTCCAGCAATGAAAGCTGGGCGTCCTTGGGGATATCCTCACACCTTGCCCCACGTGCCCACTCCTGATGGCCATCAGTCCCTGAGACACCATTAGACCTCATGTCCACGGTGTGGTAGCCAGAAAGCTGCTGCTTTCAGAATACAGTGAAGCAGCACTGATTCTTTCAGGCACCTTTTTTTTAAAGGACACAATTTCATACCAAATTCACATCGATTTGGAGCTGACAGAAGCAGCCTGGGAGGTTTCAACCCAAAGATGTTGCACTGGAAAACAGCCAGCTCCAGATTTCCAAACAGGTGAGAAAAGGTGCTCTTTGAATTTCTTCACGGTTTGAGGTCTATCCTCCCAACAATCTGCTGACGAGCTGAGCTCACCAGAGCCTCTGAGTTTTTCTTTATGGCACTGGGAAGTTTTCCAGGGAAATGCTGCAGTACGCTTCCCGCCTGAAGGCATGGGCACACACACAAGCTCCTGAGGGCAAGACAGGGTGTGAAGGCACAGGGCTGCACCTCCTCTGCCCCAACTGCCCAGCCAAACTCTCTCCTCCCAGCCCAGATGCAGAGCAGCTCACCCCAATGCATGGCAGAGAAACTCACTGTGGGACAAGGGCAGGTGAGGGGACAGTCAGCATAGAGAAATGGAGGCACTGTCAACCCACACCCTTGCTTTTCTCACCCAGGCATGTTTGTGTAACCATACCCACTTGCTCAGAGCCCCGAGGCTCTGGGGGGAGAAGGTGCTTGCAACACGCTGAGCACGTTATGAAACCCTCCCAAACATTCTGCTCAGCAGTAACTACAACAGCCTCATGTTACCTACACTGTTTCCAGCACAAATCCAAACCATATCTCCATACCTGCTATCATGAAGAAAGTTAACTCTATACCAGCCCAAACCAGCACATATATTTTCACAGAGCTATTAGCTACAGTAATAACTAATTTTACAGCGAAGCAAAGGAAGAGCAAGTAGGAGGCCTTGGAGATTATCAAGCTTTTGGAGAGAGCATGAGGCACAAAAAGGAGGAAGGAGAAGTTCTGTAGGTATACACATCTTCTCTTTACCTGATACTGATTTGCAGAACTGATAACTGATTTGTAGAACTACTGACTGCAAAAGGAAACCATCAGATGGGAGCTGACCTGGCAGTGCCCTCTTTATGTTGCAGACCACACAGTTTGGCCCCATCACTCTTACCTGTCCATGCCTAACTGCTTAATAGCAACACAACATTATCTTATTAACTGTCTTAACACATTGACTTAAAATATGACAATTGCAAATAATTTTGAAGGGAACTAGCCTGCAGACAAAAATATATAGGACCAATATATAAAATATATAGGACCAAAAAAATGTAGGACCGGTGAGCAACCAAATCACCAACAAAAAGAAGAAAATAGGGGGTTGCCATACATTTTAAACTAACAGTGCTTACTAAACTAGCAACCTTATAAGTTTTGCAGACATGGCTTCCCTCATAATCCATCATATTCAGTCCTGAGATCCATCTCCCATCTGCTGTTTTCCAGAACAGTCCTTAGTCTGTATCCAGTAGATGGTTCTTGCCTATTAATTCCCACTTTTCAATCAACACAGCATGAGATCATTTTTTAAGAGAGGGCATACATGAGCAAGAGCAACTTGATTAAAATGGAAAGACATTTTGTTTGTTTATTTAGATCCTCTACCCAGTCTTCCCCCTCCCACACCTTATCAGCACTAGAATTTTTCCCTGGGAGCAGCAAGTATCAATTTGATCAGCAAAATGCCTGACTAAAGATTTACTGCAAAACACGGAACAATACGAAGAGCAGTAAGGGGCGTTTCCCTGGTTCATCCACCACCTCAGTGCTCATGACTACGACAGGTGCACCTACACTGCCAAGTAATTTACCTCCCTGGTTCACTCCCTGGTCCTGGTGCCCTTGTCAGCCGTACTGCACATGCACCACCGTGTGCTTGGACTCTTCCGAAGGAGACCGACTGCTTCCCTCCGAGGAAAAGCCAAGGCGCAGCTCTGTGGATGGACTGCCCTAAGGATGTCACAGCAAGGATGGGACTAGACCAATAGTGGCTTCTCCTGCCCTCCACCATCCCAGCCAGCCTCCTGTCCTCAGACAGCCTCTGTGTGCCCCACACCCCAGAGCATGCAGCATACTTCTGGCATAATGCTATAAAAACACCAGTCTCGCAGGCAGCAAAGCAGCCTTCACATTACTTCAGACACTTTGAACTGAAGCCACAAAAATATAATTACAATCTTAGAGCCATGGGGACCCAGGTCAAATGTTAGGTGGCACAAACACAAACAGTTCACTCCACAGGCAAAAGAAGTGTGGATACTTCTGTAAGGATCCCTCCTTGGGGCAGATCCTGTACCAGTGCAGACTATTTTAAACAAGGGTTTTTTAATTGTGCATTATTTGAGTTGCCCTCATTACAGTGTTAATATATTTTGAGCATTTCAAACAGCCTGCTCTGGGCTGAAGTTTTCCATACAAAGCTACTGCTTGTTATTCTTTCTGTCATCTTTTCCACAGAACCAGTATGTGGACTCCCTGCACAGTCTACAGCAAGCTACTTACCACATTTATATCACCTCTTCCCACTGCCTCAGCAGTCCCATTTCTGTGTCCCTGATTATAGAAGAGAAGAGCCAACTTCAGCTCTTACACAAAGTGGTTGCTACACTGGGACACCTCTGCATATAGCTACCTACTCACACAGAGATTCAAGGAATGAAAATCCAGAGCAGACACATGTCTTTGAAGGGACATATGCTTGGGGGACATGCAATACATGACCTTCTGTTGTGGGAATGACAGGATGTGTGTGTGATTTTTCTAGAGAAACTGAGCATTTCAAACGTCTCCCAGGCCCTGGGACTGATGAATGGCTCTGAGCTCCTCCTTGGGCATGGCACTAAGAAGTGGCAGGGAGGCACGCACCCTCTTGTGCCAGCACCCTGCCATCTAATGGCCAGGCTTCAGATTCACAGGTGAATCAAGTTTTACCTTTCTGCCTCCACCATTCTAGATGCTAGAGATAGAAAAGCCTGTTTAAACTACCTTAGGTCACATCTTGTCAGCACAGAAGTACTCCTACTGGCTTAGTTCGAGGTGTTTTGTCATACATCTTAATAACAGGGTTAATACGTCACCTAAAAGTACCTTTTGTTATAGTTACTCCACACTGCCTTACTAATTCAGCCTAAATAATTCCTTCCTTTGTTTGGCAAATTCACAACATTTAAATACTTGCAGGCTTCAGCGTTATCTCTCACTCAATCGTTATTTAGCATCATCTTCCCCTTCGTAAAGGAATTCCCATGTTGTCTTCTCTGTTTCCTTCTGACAAGGCCCCTCCAGCAAAGATGTGTCCAGAGCTGGACACAATATCCCTGCTCTACTCACAAAGAGCAGGTCTGCTGCCTCATTGCTTTGTTCCACGATACATTTGCTCACTTAAAAACTGCACAGAGCTTTTCTGAGCCACTCTAATACCACAAACTTGTTGTACTTGTTGTCCACTTCCATTCCTACATGTATTTGTTTTTTCTTTCTACCGCCTTCCCAGTACAATACATTAATTTCAGGTTATTAAAGGTATTTGTTTGCATTTGGCAGTTTGTTGAAGCTCTGAGCAACTGCTCATGAGATGAAATTGCTCCAAGCTTCTGGCTTTCCTGCACTTCAAACAGCATGCAGCTGGAAATACTACAGTCATTAGGCCTTCAAAACATGTTTTTCTGAGTGCTAACACAGACACACAGTGCTGCTCTGTAGCCAAATCTTTAATACAGTGAATCCAAGCAGCTTTTTGTTTCTTATTCCAAGTAATCCTTTTCCATTTTACAAAATAAAAAAGCCCCTCCATCATAGAAATTTCCGCTGTTATTAATTATGTTTAAAGTTAACTTCTTTAGCACCTCTATTAATTAGGAAAAACACCCAATAAAGACGGTCCAGAAAGATGGATTATAAATCCAACAAGAAAGTTGAATTATAAGGCTATCTCCTAGATAATCTGGAAATGTAGAGAATAATGAGGTTAGATGCGCAGAAACCCTACCATTATATAACTAGTTAAAATATTCATGAGTAGTAGCATAGAGCTTGATCTACACCAGGCTTGTGCTAGATGCTCATCACCCTTTCACTATTTTGCCTCCTGATGTTCTCAACTACAGAATTAACTGTAATAGATTTAATTTTGTATCTTGCTGTCATCTTAAGTATCTTCACAGCAACTTCACTTTTTCTCTTTTTATATCTACAAATTAGATTATTATCATTCTGTATTGATGTTACTATGAGGAGAAGCATCATAAATTTCAGTTAATGCCTACCACAAACAATCACTCCTCTCTAGTTTTATTTCTAGTCCTCATTTGCGTAGGAAAAATCACAATCTAACAACAAACAACAATTTGGTTTGGTACAAAATAACTGGAACGTGTACTGATCCACTTTCTAAAACCTCATTTCAAAGGAAGAACACATTTTGTCATTTCATCACTAGGAGACTATTCAAGATACTGAAGCTCTTTTTTATTCTGTAATTTGAAGACCGTAAACAAATTTTCTCCGTTACTACTTTCTGTGAAACTGAACTCCTTGTGCTGATAGTGATGTTTAAAAAAAAATCCCCAAACTTAGTAAAATATTAATGTAAGAGGTACTCCTTTGAGCTTTTTTTTTTTCATGTTTTGGCCTTTTAAAAAAATTCATCAGAAAAGCTCATTGTTACCATCCAGCCACTGGGTGGCACCTCTACATAGATGCCAAGTGTGCCCCAACAAACCCATGATGCCTTCAGTAATCACTCCATTCCTCCCACAGCCAAGTGTTGACATTACATCAGCTTCGTGTACACAGCCATGTTTGGGAGACAGTCACAGCTGGTTACTAAATACTGGCTTTGTAAAATATTTCTGGAATTTTCTGCTGTAATTTTTCAACTCCTAACTTTTGGGGAAAATGAATCTGTATAGAGAAACCTGTCAGGGGAAACCTGATTCTTTGAATGTGTAGATATGCGCAACTTTTGATAGCATGTGATATTGTTTTGACAGATGTGCCAGAGCAAATACATAATGAACTTTGTTGCTTTGTAGCAATATAAAACAAATCATGTCTAATATTACAGTAGCATCCAGCAAGCCCAAGCAAAGTTAAATTCCAGTTTTGGTGGGCAATGAACTAATAATGTCCTTGCCCCTGAGGTCAGTTGAAACTACGCTGCACTGGACTATCTCAGTGAGTGAAAAGCTCATCTTGATATTTATACTCTGGTCTATCTTTAAAGCATTGTATAAACAATAATCATCACACTAAGTTACCTAACACAGGTAATATCTCATTTTATATAGTAAGAAGCTCAAAGAACCAGATGAAGCTGTTTGACCAAGGAGACGAAAAGCCAGCATCACTCATTTCTTTAAACACACGATGCTTGTCTTCCTTTGTTCATATTGACTCACCATGACTTGAGGAACAGAAACATCACATTACTGCATCATTTTCCTTCTTTCTGTAGCTACGTTGGGAGATACAGAAGGGTGTTTACAAATCCAGGGACATGAAAATGCTTTTGAACATAGAGACTCACACTTGCAGCAAATCCCCACCTGCTCTTTTATGTGAGTTTTAGCATTTTGGTTCAAAGTGATAGCTGAAAAAAAAATCAGCAGAGTTTCTGCTCTTTAGTCTTTAAACTTTGTTGTGAGCATCTAGTAATCTGCCTTGGACTAAAGTTCCACTTTAGTGGAAACAAAGAGGAACTTTGAGTAAGTTCAATTCATCTGGACAATTCTAAATACAGTGCAATTCCAGCAACAAGTAGGAAAGTCTTTAATTCTTGGGAAAAAAAGCTTCTGCCCGCAAGAAGGGATAAAACAAGTTTGCATACACCAAAACAAGCCTCTCAAATTCCCACTGTCCAAAGGCAGGAAAGGCCATGCAGGATGGGTACGGAGGCAGCAAGGAGGGAGGGCTGCACTGTCACACACCTGAACACTAGGTCTTGTGGTGGGGACACCACTTGTCACACGGAAATGAGTGACCACAGCTCCAGGCTGTGGCTGGGGACAGGAAGGTCCCGTTCAGCATGAGACCCCAGAAGATTACACAGCCTTTCAGCAGTCTAATGCTCTCCCCTGCTCCAGCCTCTCCTGCACCCACTGGGCCAGTGAGGAGACCCTGTGCAGGTCCCTGAGCCCAGCACAAGGGTGAGTCCCCGGCAGCACAGCCTGAGAACGAAGAAAGAGCCAAATGAATGAGATGCAACCAGGACTTGTGAGGTTTGGCTGGTGCTGCATAAACTCATCCATTTATCTATGCATCAAAATCTTCATAAACCACACCCTGCAATTTCAGCAAAGGAACTCACCCAAAATGAGTTGATTTCATGGGCTAAATTAGCCTACTGTCTAGAACAAAGAGAAGCAACTAGTGCGGTACCAGCCATTCCACATTTGCATCAATTATGCTGAGCCAAATTGAAACTCAGACTTTTGGCAACAAGGCACTGAGACACCTTTCGCTCAGAAAATAACACAGTGGCTTACATTCAATGGAGATTTGTGATTACAAATTGCATTAATGTAAGTTTATTATGTCACTTCTGAATATCAACAATCTAAACACCTAGGTTACCTAGAGTTACAAACATGCTGCAGAAAAAAGCAATCACATTTTTTTTAAAGTGGCACTACAGAGGCACCAATTAATAATGTAGACTTAGCTTTGTAAATTTAGCTTTGAAAACTGGCCATTAGAATTTTACCGAGCCCTATGAAGAAAGGAAGAACAATTTACTACAATGATTAAACAACTCCTTTTTGATGTCAGGAATGGAAAACTGAATGAAATATTTGGTAAGAAATAGTAGGAAAACATAGAGTTATACTTTGATAGGTCGGTTCATGTAATACGAGACATTTTATTGCTTCCAGACTTAATAATGGACTTATCATTTCAGGCTTTAAGTAATTATAACTTTATTGCAAAAGATATCACTTTGGATTTTTTCATTTGCCTGAAAACATGCATCTGCAGAGATTTTAATATAAATCCTGGATTAATTACTTTCATTTAAATTCCCTGCATATTTCAACATGGAGCATCTGAGTGAAGCATCATTTCTTAAAAGATGACAACACTGAATCACAATTTATGAGTGTTTAGCGGGCCAGGTCCATGACTCTCATGTCTTAGAGCAAACAACCTTCATCTTTTATGTGTATAAACAGTTATCTTTATGAAAACAATTTTAAAATGCTCTAACACAAACATCTTTTTAGATACAACTTGTAAAAATCTATCCTCGTATTTCATATGGCTTTTAAAGTCATGAGTCCAGCAGAAGTAGTAGTTCAGGGAAGTCTTGAAAAGTATTAGACCTTTCAACAGGATAACAATGGAGAAGATGAAAAGGCAACCCAAAAACTTGTATCAAGTGCAGTCACAGCTGCATCACAGAGAAAATTTTTTATCACAAATTCTAGCACAGCAGCAATGTAAGATACCATTTCACAGTACATTCCATAGCCCTACAGATTATCATCAGAGCTCTTCATTCTCACATTCCTTTAAAAGCCATTAATACAGTTGTTTTAGTTGTCAAAATTTACACATCAAAATAAACACATCGATGTGGATGGGTTTTCTACATACCTCCACAGAGGTCAGGCTTTCTGCCAGCTCAAACAGACATCATAACATGGATTTACACTATGAAGTGCTTCTTTGAAGTCACACTGGCTTCTTCAGGACTAGCTTACCGATTAATAGCAGCAGAATTCAGGATTCCTTCTGGATACAAGCTCACTGAAGGCAGCCTACCTGCATCTCTGCATCTTTACAGAGCCAGAAGACCACGGGCTTCACTTTCAGAGTTCGTTTTGCTTCACCTTTGCAGGAATGAGTTGCCTCCTGACAGTATCTTTGCCTCTTGTCAAATCCATTTACCACTCCCCTGTTTCACCTCCTTCTCTTTACCACAGCTACCAAAAGTGATCTTGCAGGCAGTGAGAGAAGATAAAAGAAAGGATGCAGAAAACAGAAGAGAGGGGGAAATGAAAAATGAAAATGGGAGGCTCCTGGGAAAGGAGGTGCAGACAAACTAGGGAGAATATTTTTTTAACTGGGACACTGACAGCCCAGTTAATTTTGTGTAAGGCTTTGTTATTTAAAATGATGAGCATTTTGTTACAATTCAGTACACTTACTTAATGTTGCTTCCACTCTGCTCATTAACAGCTCTCTTCTGGATTACTAATCTACAAGGCCTCCAACTATTGGTTGTGAACAGCTCATCTTCCAGCCTCAATGCTTGATCATCCTAGAATGCTTAAATACCTCCTGAGCAGGAAACACCTTCATGTTAATTATATTAAATGTCTGAGCTGAAGCCTGCCAAGCAGTTCTGAACACAGTAAACCAGGCGCAGACTCTTTGCAATGAGTAAAAACAATGTGCTCCTACAATAATGGAATCATTACACGTAAAGAAAAATCCTCAGAAAAAACTAAATAAGGTCTTAACTTTGAGGAAGCTGGTTACAACAAACTATTTCTATCTCTGGCACTGATCTGTGGCCACACCTCTATAAAAGGAATAGGTTTATCTTGTCTCTTAGATTTAACAAACAGCCAGAGCAGAGGTGGATAATCTCAATGCACATGCATTTCTGAGTGAAAACGAGTCTGATTTGTCCACCACAAGCATTAACTTTCAGCCACACCTACTCTTCTGTTTGGGTCAGGTCTATAATTAATGAAATCCTCCTCTCCATGTGACAAGCAAATTTTTATATCATCCCCCTTATCTTTGATTAAAGATGCCATATATAAAACTGTAAGATTACTATGGTAGTGTTTGAAGAACTGTTTGATTTAATATAAAACCTTAAGAGAGTGAACTCGCTCTTAGTAGCCTACAGCTATAACATCGCATATTCTTACGTGTGCCTGACCTGGTCTGTGCTGAGCAGGAGTAGCCTCCATGGTGTCTGCCGAAGGAAGGAATTTTCATTGCAGTAAATGTCATGCTTCAGCTCTGTGTCATCAAGAAATGAATTGTTTCGGTACAGCACCCAGTGACAAACCGCGTTGTTCAAGTGTGCGTGAATACCATCTCGGGGAGCTCTGTGGGCTTTCCGTGTGCATGCTGCTGAAAGCTTCAAGTCTTAAAGTGTCCATGTGATGACTTAAAACCAAACAAAACCCCAAAAGCTTCACATACGAAGTTTTCTGGTGTTCTTTTGGAGCCAGAGGTGTTTGTATCATCCCAGTGGCTCAGTAGGTTAAGTAGCTCAGTTTGGCTCTGGGACTTACGCAAGACGTTTAATTGACAGTTGAGTACAAAGAGTAATTAAGCAAATGTCTTGAATCACAAAAAATAATTCTAGTACCATTTCAATCACATTTTAATTTTAAAATAGTTCACACACTAAACTTTATCCTAAAGCATCATGTGGTACAAATGCATTATGAGCTTTGGACTTTACACATGAAATGCAAGTCGTTCTGGAGCCAGTTCAAAGACGGACTTAAGTCATCTAGGATGTCCTATTTACAGTAGCTGACTAGAGAGTCATCTGCCAGCAACTCTGTAGTTACCTGCTAAAACCTTCTATTTTAATTTCTGCATTTGCCTACTTTCAACCCTCTAAAGGCTAGAACCAGTTTAACAAGGCATTTATCTCATCATTTGTGACCCAGATGGGGCAACTCATTCACAAGGGACAAGACATCAGAATCTCCCACAGATAAAGCCTCAGGATCTGGGGCCAAAACATTTTTGATACTCGGTTTGAGACAGCAGAGTATTTAGTCTTGGTGATTTTTCAAAGTACAATGTAAAACCCTCCTTTCTTTAGACTATTCCTGCAGCTAAAGGAGCCACAGATTCCTTTCCAAAACCCTACGTAGTCTCCAAAAGAGAGCATGAGTAAACAACTGAGATAATCAACACTCTTTTACTAGAATCAGTTATGCAAGGGAAAAGAAAGCAAGCCATCATGTTTTCATTGTATTACAAACACAGTGAAATAAGGGACAATTTCAAAATCTTTGGACCCAGTCTCCAAACCCAGACCTTCAAGCATTCTAAAAGCCTCCTCTAGGCTGCTGCGTGCAGTAAATGCACATGTGAAGATGCAGTCAACCTGGCAGCAGACCTTTAGGGCTGCAAAGTTTCTTCCTGCAGATACAGACCCTGAAATCTCTGTCAAGAGATATTCATTAACCGTAACGCAGAACTGTACTTTTTTCTGTCTTCAAATACAATAATACCAACTTCAAAGAAGTCAAGGATCAGGAAGAGGAAGCTAAGAATGACAAATAATTCCTAAATATTTGAAATTTATTTTTGAGATAGATTATTTCATTAGTTTAAATGTTATAAAATAGTAAATTATAGATATAAAAATAAAATGGCATGCTTTTGCAGAGGCATCATAAAGAAATAGCCTTATTGAAAGACTTCAGCTGATCTATTTCCATCAGAAGGTAGCACTGCAGCCTGGTCTTTAAGTCTGTTAATTAGAAATCTTTAACATAAGAAAAGTAAGTGAAACACACCATTTGCTATTAATGTTTCCATTAATTAACAGGAAAAAAAAAACAAAAAACCAGGAGCTACAGAAACAAGAGGACTCTGAAGTCTTGGTTTCCCTAATGAGAGCTAGTTCAACATAATTTCAGTAATTTCGGTCTCACTAATTAACACATGCAGTAACATTTTTAGGAACTTCAGAACAACAATGGCTGTACCTGGAAGCTAGACCCTGTATCCTTCTCAGGCAATGGTCTATGAGGTAAGCGCAGTTGTACAAAATAACTTACACAAGTATCCTCAATACACCTCTTCCTTAAGGATGTGTCAGAAGACTAGTGAAAATAGAGGCAACAAACACAAGTCAAGCTTTACAAATTTCAGCACAAAAATCTAGAATTAACAACCTGCATTTTACACACCCACCTTATTATGCGTGTGAAACCAGCTCGTTCATTAAAAGTTTATTTTCTCACCACATAAGTCTGTATAATTTAATATTACCCCAAATGCACTTTTATCCTCCCAGTGTTTATCAGAAGTCACAAAATAAGTTAAAATGAAATGTCAGTCTCCTAACAAAAAATTTCCAGCTAAGGTACAGCTGGTATAGCCAAATACTTCCCCTAAAACAAATTAATGAAAGCAGTTGTGTCGCAGAATGAAAGATGGAAATCCTCTAGAAGATAAGTACAAGAAGGGGCAAACTAAACTGATTATGTTATACTCTGCTTTCCTTTTGCTTGATTCTATGTCCTTAGTAATTTTTTTTTAATGCTCTACTAGGCAAATACTCAAAGAGTTGGCTCAAAAGTCAGTTTTGCTACAGAAACTTCAGCAGGCACTTAGTAAACTATTTCTGTTTAAAGGCTCTTCTCATCCCAAATAAAAAGGCACACAGTTTTGATTAAAGAAAAGCCTCAGTTCTGCCTTGGTTTTGTAAGCCACATGCAGCAACAGCTCTGCACTGCACTCTGTACACAGGTACAAGAAAACAGAGAAGTGCCCTGGAAAGCCTGGGCAGACTGAACCATGGACCGCAACTCCAGAAGATGCAAGAGGACTGAAGGGTTTTGTTTTACAGCTAACTTTTTGAACTACAACTGCCTGTGCTCCTCAACCCTCACCTTCATTATTAAATTGGAATTTGGGCTAAATTAAAGGGTAGTGGAGCAGCATAAAAGGAAGGGTGCAAAACTAACCAAAATAAACACATTTGGGACAGATTATTGAGCAGACGTAAATAACAAGACTGTTCCAGCATATGAGACATGAAGAAATCAGAGTGGAAGAAGTAAAACACTTCTGAAAGTATGAGAGATGAAGGAGTGTGAGGACTTCTTCAACAATTAACAGAAGAAGAACTCCTCAAGCTGTTTTTTTAATCATGTATTTCTTCTTCTTGGAGGAAATGGAAAGAAGTCAGGAAAAATTAATTTGTATAAACATTAAAAAATTGTCTGCAGTGATTCAAGCTTTTGCAATTTGTTGTTTTCTGTTGCACTCGTTCTATGTAGGTGCCATGTAAAAATTCAAACTCAAATATTAAGTAATACAATGTAATCAACAGGCAAACTGCATTAAAGCCAAAAGAAAAGGCTGTAAGAGGTAAAATCTAGTACTATTTGCACTGCAATTATGCTGAGAATCTTTTGAGTCTCACTTGTGGTAAGCCCTGTACCAAAAACTGGGTATGTCCAGTAAGAGGGAAGAGAGGAGACACAATTACACTGAAACATCTGCAATTATCCTAACAGTTTCAGCCCAGCAGCTGCTTCACCAGATTTATCACCACCAAGACCCAACATCTGCCAGGGAAGACTTGTGGCAGGAGGCACCAAAACCACTTAAGAGCCAGCGTGAACATCAGAGCCACTGAGAGAGGACATGAGCAAGCTCCTGGGAGTCATCCAAGACAGACACAACATATGGACCTCTGTGGTCTTTCAAATCAGGATCATGGGACAATAGTGACAAGTCACACCAACTTGGTGGCATTTCTAGTAACCTCCAGGGTAACAGATGTGTCACTGATAACACTTCACTAAGTGATGCAGGACAGCAGGGAATGCCACACTGCGGTCAGATACCATCAGCTATTTCCTTGGACATGGATTTGCGTCCAAATTCATGCTTACATGGATTAAGAAATACAAACAGGGAAGGTCAACAAGTATTCAAAAAGAAAGTCTACAAGGAAGAAAGAAAACTCATACAATAACAAGTTAAAGACAGTGAAATAATGTTAGATGTGCAAACTTGTATTTCATTAAAGCATTAAAAATACATGATTTTGTTTATTTTATGAACAAAGTGGGGCAAATTTTTCTCTAATTATGTGATAAAGCATGCTGGGCAAAAACAGCCTTTCCTGTCTTTCCTAGGCAATCTTATTAAGCTCTGAAGTCTAGGATTTATTTTTCCTTGCTCTGAGCTTACTAACTACAAATGTTTTAATTTGTAAAAATTATCAAGGACTTTTCTAAAACTAAGCTGCAACTCTGACCTCATGTGCACCCCTGGCGGTTCATTTCAAGAGCTTTCAAAATACAATATCATTTTTAAATTCCTTTTTAAAAAATCAGCCTTAAACTTCCTTTATTAATTTGGCAATACCTACATTAAAGATTCTGTGTGGGTTTTAAACATATATAAAACAATATTGTTCATCAGCTTTATATAAGAAAATATTAATTTTTTCAGCAATCTGGATTGTTTCATAGTGACTTTTCTGATCTTCCAAGTCACAGCTGTTTGATTTTTTTCTCCGTCTTCCAAAGTATGTATGTGCATAAAACTCACCACACGTTTAACTACCAAGGTTCTTCCACCAATTTTTCAGACAACAAAGTGATATAAAAAATATTTCAATGAAGAACAAATCATTAACTATGGAAAAGCACCTAAGGGCATGCACTGGGTCTGGCTGGAGTGGAGTTAATTTTCCTCATAGCATCTCATATGGTGCTGTATTCTAGATCAAAACAAAAAAACACATAGAAGTTTCAGCTATTGCTGAACAGTGCCTGTACAGCACCAAGACTTTATCAATTTCGCATACATTCTCCCCAGCAAGCGGGCTGGCAGGGAACAGCTGACCCAAACTGATCAAAGGGATGGATATTCCACTGCATGTAACATCATGCTCAGCGATACAAACTCTGGTTTTGTGATGGGGGATGTCTTTCCAAAGTAGCTGCTGCTAAGACACTGGCTGGGCACTGGTCTGCTGTGGAATTATTGAGGGACTGTGCATCAACGGGGATTGTTTTTCTTCTCCTTTGCTTATAGAAATAATCTTATCTTGACCCATGAGTTTCTTCTTGCTTTTGCTCTTCCAATTCTCTCCCCCATCCCACTGCCAGGGAGGAATGAGTGAAGTGGGTGGGTGCTTAATTGCTGGCCAACGTCAACCCATCACAAAGTAAAATCCTTCTCATGGGGCAGGGATTGGGATTCGTTCACAATAAGATGTTCTCAGGAGATTACATATGTTCCAAGGCCTATTTATGAAATTCATACCATGTTTTGGTTATCATGCAAAAATGCAAAAAAACTGCTCTGGTTTTATTTACTTTGCCATCATGTTGCAGTATTTCTTTCACTTAAAGCAAAAACATTTTAATTCATTCCTGGGTGACTATTCTAAACAGAAAAAAAAGAAGATACCAGAGTTAAATCAGTACTGGCCATAAATACACTCCAGTAGAAGCATACATACTTGATGAGCTTTTTGCAGCAGTACCTATGCATTTGATACTCTTCATATGCAGCTTAATGTTCTTTGCACTGATGTCATAAAGGACGAAACATACCCAAAATTTCAGTTTCCTCATGAACATGTGATCCCAGTCTGCCCTATGTGTAGAGCAAGTGGTTGCAGAAGGTGCCTATGCACTACATATCTTCAGGAAAGTAACACATTAAAAAAATTCCATTCTTCTATTTGTGGTTGTCCACAGGCACACACATGAATAATAACAAAGGAATAATCAGTTAACTCAGAAGTGGGAAGTGAAAGGAAGACTTCAAGTAGTGTTTTGCTGAATATGCCATCAAATTTGGATGCCCCCAGAAAACATGTAGTATTTCATGAATGTGGAACCATAAAACTGTCCTTTGGATCTCCTAAATAAGATAAACACAGTTTCTGACCGTGCTGGAGGTACTACTTCCCCGGGAGCCTAGGTCAGTTCAGCAAATCCATCACCCAGAGGACACTTGTTTACAGGCACAGAGCCCATTCCCAAGGCTGTCTGCTGGCCTACCAACAATACTGATAGGCTGTTTTGATGTGCTGGCATGTTGCCAGTCCATCACATCTTAGACCTTAACTCTCTGAAAGCTTCTGCAGAGTGCTCATCTACAATCACTTCATCTTGAGAGGATGAGCTGGAAACAGGATCTCCAACACCTGTGAACTCAATTATTGTCTTCCAAACTTTTTCTTGCCATGGGGCCTGCTCCTGGGCAGATGTGGGGCTGAAGAGTCTCTAATTGGGCCACTCTGTCCACCACAAATGCCTTGCATCCTTAGACTGTCTCAGAAACCACCTTTTCTTTCCAGGACCTACTCATATTGCCAAAAACTGAGAATATTTACACCCATCACATCCTCCTAAGTTCCTGCAGATGGTGAGGAGTCATAGAGAAAGGCAACACCCTTCCTCTGCACAGAGGTAACTTGGTGCCAAAGGCAGCAGGGTCATGACAGGAACTGAATGGCATCAGCAGCAGTGTTTCAAGTCCTGGAGCATTAGTCAGTGTTGCCTGCTGCTCACATACCCTGACATACCCTGGCTTCTCTGCCAAATATAGCCTGGGATCCTGGCTTGTGCCAGCAATGGTACTGGACACCACAGCAATAATAAGGATTACATAACAAGATACCACAGGGAGGATAGTGCCCAAACTTTTTCCTTATTGTCCCTTGATCGTGATTTGACCCTGGCAGAGATGCAGAAGGCACTGCAGTGCTACAGCACCTGTTCCTCACCCAGGCACTTTGGAAGCAGCTCACCAACATCCAAAGCTGCATGAGCACCAATGGAAAATATTCATGTTCCCAGTTTTGGGAGATGCTCACTACTCCTCCAGATGCCCCCAATCACTGCCTTGTTTGTTCATGTGTCCTTCAGCTTTGTGAACTCTGTGACAAAGGACCTAAACCAATGAACTCTAGCTTATTAAAAGTATTGGAAACTGAAGTTAAAGCTCCGCAAGAACACTGAACTTGCACTCAGGCTGAGGAGTGCTTGAAACATGGGAAGAAGTCTGGCCTTTTGTTCTTCTGATAGGAAGCACAAGCGGCAGCAGCACACTTGTGGATCCTTGTGGGTATTGCTAGATTAGAAAGTCCTTATGTTTGAGCACAAATGAGGATCGCTGCTCAAAAGCAAAACAGACTATTTAGAATACACGTGCAGAGAAGAAGGTTCTGCCAAACCCTTTTTCTGAGGAGCTGTTATGGTAATAATTTCTCTATTTTCGACCAATTTCTAACATCTCCCGTAAAAACCTGGCCCTGAAGTTCAGAAAATGGCATACTCAAAAGACTCTCCAAAGTTTGCTATTCACAGGCTAAAATTACAAGGCAAAGAGAGGCAAGCGAGGGCAACCCAGGGAAGACATCAGAAATACTAAATCAAGTAAGTCCATCCACATTTCAGCATCCAGTCAGACAGTATTTATTTTCATGACCTTAACTCCCAATAGCCTTTCTTTCACAGCTGTTTCCCCTGATACTTTTAATGGGACTGGAGAGGTAAAGGCAACTGCATGCGTTCTTCCCACAAACTGAGTAAGAGGCTACGTGGAAGAGGGTCCATAACTCTTTTCAAAAGTAAAAATGATTCAACCACTAGATGGAATATTACACACACTGAGAAAAAAAAAAGGCACCAAGTAACAAAATCTACCCTTGGAGAAGGACCCTGATTTCTTTTGAAAGCAAAAAAAAGGAAGCACGTGTATCTCACACACATCATGGCCTGCTGGTGCCAGCACCTGGCTGCTCAAGCTTGCTTCATTAGATGACATAAACAATTAATTTGTCATCAGCAGCAAAATTTATTTATAATAGTCTGCACATATAATAGACATCCTGCTAGGAAGAAAACACAGCAGTGAACCAAAATGCACGTTAGATGAAAGCAATTATTATGCCTTGTATATATTTTTTAAATTTATATCCAATCTACTCTACACATCTATGCTGCAATATAGCCTGTATATCAGTGAGTCCTCTGAAAGCAAATAAAAATGTATTTCAGAATTACAAGAGAAACAGATCAGATGGTGGATAGTCTGGCAATTTTTATGTCCAGAAAAAGAACTGAGGGAATTGCATGATGGTAAAAAATAAGTAGTATTACTAATGAGAGAGAAATCCTTCAGTCTTGGTTGCAGCGTCTCGAACACGAACTTAATGGTAAAATCTTATCAACTCCTACTTCATGTGAAACAAAGTCAGAATGGATACACTTCACTGTGGGAAGAAATGAATCCATAAAAGCACATTGCTTTGGCAGCTGTCCCACAGTAAGGACATGAGAGTTCAACTTCAGCTGGAAAAGCCTATCCAGTCCATTAGTGGATGAGAAAGAATTCCATGGAACACAGTGCAGAACAGTGGGAACAGAAAATTTCTGTTAAACGACAAACCTTAACCAATTATCAAAATGTGGAGTCCTTAGAGGATAAAGGACTTGCTTTAAGCTGGATGCAGGAGAAGCACTACTGCAGAAAACAGGCAGGGAGGGGGAAAGCACTGTTTAGAAGAACTACACAAGGAAATATGCCAAAGGTTGTCAAGTAACTCAGATCTAACTTAGAAGAGATTAGACATGTCCAAGCAGGTAGACAGATCTTTCTTTTTCTTTTAAAACCAAACAAAACCAAGCAAAACTAAACGGTAGAGTTAATTAACTGAAAGTTAATCACAACAGCAGTGATGTTAAGGAATCACCCTGATCATATCTAGCAAAATGATCAAAAAAAAAAAAAATTAAAACAATTCCAAGGAAAACAACTGACTAATAAATCTTTGAAGAGAAATCAGATAAAATAAACAGGCATCCAACAGTGAGAAGCAATTCAAATACCTTTCTAGCAGTAATTAAACATCTCTCGTGGCCTAACTGTATTTTGTACTTTTAGAAGAAACTTGAATATTAAAACACAAATACTCATCACAAAAATCTTGATTACATCAGGCAACACTACAATGTCATCAAAAATACTGTGCTTAATGTTTGAACTCGCTAGAGTATATGTAGACACAGAAATTGAGAATTTAAAGTTGCCAAGTTTTTGTTGGACACTTCCTGCTCAGTTCCTCCCCAGCAGCCAAAGCAAGCACCCCTGTAACATGCAATCCTCCCTCGAATACCTCCGGGTGAGCACTGAACTATTATTACTGCCTCCAATGCTGCCCCACTGGTTTGGCAGCTAGTGGGACATCCTTCCAGAGCCAGCAGCTCCTGCCAGGCTCCCACACGGCTTCTGAGCACTGTACTCTGGGGTGGGGAGAAAAGAGATACAAGCCCATTAAATCTAGGTTTGTTTAGGATGCAGAGGATTCATAAAAATACTCAGGACTAAATCACTACACTTTTTCACCATTTTTATTCTTGAGGTCACTTTTTGATCATGTTTTTGTATTAAAGTCTCACTCCCACACTGTGGTTAGTATTTACAGGAGAAAAAGGGGACTTTTCACATAACAAAACAGACTAGTTTATCATCTGACTAGATTAACTTCTGACAAAAACTTACATTGTGAAATACATGCTGATTTTCTAATTTTTTTTTTCTTTATGAGATATTCTTAGCATTGTGGCACACATGCAGAAGTTGTTTCGGATAAGACGACTGTTTGTTTTGAACTTAAGTTGATAAAAAATAAAGCATCTTCTAAACTATCCTTTGATCCAAACATAGTATGTTTGTGCTAACAAATAGTTCTTGAAAGTCAAGATGAGAAGTTAGGTATCTTAACAGAAAAAGCTGCATTTAGGCCTCAGAAGTTTTCATGTTAATTTTTTGTTTGTTTGTTTGATTTATTAACTATAATGAACCAGTAGACAGCACTATTGTAACTCTATTCATTTTTGTCCTTCCATATCAAATTATAGTGAAAACATGAAGTCTCTCCCACAGGATCTAACTTACCCATAAATTTATCTCATATGGAACCCTGAAAATCCTGTGTCAAAATGACTAGCTCTACCTTAACTCAAAGGCTCTAGATAGTAAGTTTTCTACTCATCCCAAGAGAGGAAGATATCATCTAGATCTTATTGAAGAACTGGTTAGTTCAATTACCAGTCGCTCCAAGCCACAGATATGTGGCCCAAGATAGTGCCAACCATGAGACAGACTCATATGAGTAACAGCACAGCTCTGGCTGCCTTTGGATTTCTACTCTTCCAACAGAGAGGACAGAAATCTCCACAATTCAGGTTTGTTAAAACTTTAAATACAAGCTGTTTCCTGAAAACATCAGGAGGTTTCAACGCAAATACAGAAGAGCCCTGGCTACACTCCATTTCTGACAGGAAACACAATAGGAATGGGCACTGAGCTGTTCATCAGGAACCAGGGAGTCCCCTTCACGTGAATACACTTATTACCTGCAGGACTGTCACTTACATTGTACTTAAAATACTCCCCTGTGGAATGTTCATAGGCCTCTCAGCCTCTTTTTTAATTCTTCACCTCATATACACCCTTTAAATTACACAAGGACTAAAAAGCCTGATAAGTTCCGCTCTGAAATTGCAAATGATATGTACTCATTCAGAGCTTTTGAAAGATGCCAACTTTTTTTTTTTGGTCTTTTGTGCTGTTATTTACTATTTGCATAGTCAAAACTAGACTCCATTATTCCAGACATTTGATAAACACACAACCCAAGTCACCACAGCCTGAGAGAGATTACTCAGTAAACTAACAACACAGACAAAAGGTGTGAGAAAAAGATCTCTTACTGCCTAAACTGAAAACAGACAAGGGTACCTCCCACTGAACAAGTTAAGGAATCCAGCAACAAATCAGAAGAATCCCACAAAGTTAACTCAGAATATGTCTACAAGGTGGGGTGAGGCAGACGTCTGCGTTCAATGTGTCCAAGCCCAAATCAGTCAGGTAAAAAGCAGCTTTAGTTTAAAAGCCATGTCACTATGTTAGCTGGGTGTTGTGTCTGCACATTTGTCATTCCAGGCTCACTATGTGAGCTAATTCTCAGTGCTGTAAAGAACCAATCCACCAGCTCAATCAATCAATCAATCAATCTCTCTACAGAACATGACAGCATTAATCTGGTTTTGTTTATGGTAGCTAGACAAACCCAGCTATGTTGCTTCCCAACAGAAGGTACCTTGCTCCTAGACAACTTCTAACCCAGAGAGGTGAGACCCCACCTGCAGTGCTGCATCCAGCTCTGGGGTCCCCAGCACAGGAAGGGCACCGACCTGCTGGAGCAAGTCCAGGGGATGGCCACCAAGTTGATCGGAGGGATGGAGCACCTCTCCTCTGAGGAAAGGCTGAGGGAATTGGGATTGTTTAGCCTGGAAAAGAGGCGGCTTCAGGGTGAACTAATTGCAGCCTTCCAGACTCAACAATTTCTTCCTCTTCACCAAGCACACAAATCCTCAAAGAGAAAGAGCATAACCTTTTCACTTCCAGCAGAGATAACAGAGGACAGATATCATTTCCATCCCTATTTTCTCCCCTACTCCTTCAGCTTTTGCACATAGCTAAGGGAGGTCACAAAGATGCTTCAACAGGGGACAACAGGAAAGGTCCAGCATGCATCTATAGGTGTCCTCCCTCTACCATGAAGAATGAATTATTTGTACTTTATCTGTAAAACAGTATAACCAGGGGTGAATCATCAAAACGCTCTCCTTGAAGATGGAGATGGCACTATAATGTTACAGAATTTTATTAATAATCACGTCCTGATTAATAATAAGGTCTGATTTTATGCCAAATGTGTTTATACTGTACCAAAATCCTAAATATATATTTTGTCACAAGAATTACTGGTTACTCAATAACTAATTAATAAGTGGCACAGGATTCCCAGCTAAGGGTAGGAAAATGTGTCAGGACTGCTAATCACACAGCACCTCCCTGGCTGTTGTGGAATGTCCACCATGAAATCCCACTGGTGGTTTCAAAGAATTAAAATTATGAAAACCAAATAAAACACATCGGTAAAACTTTCTGAAAGTCAAAGAATAAGAGACTATAGGCACTCCTCCAGAAATCCACAGTTCATATTGACCTTGCACATCTCAGTGCTGAGTCTCTGCAAGTCCTTAGTCTTCATATTATTCTACTATCAAACATTATCAGCAGCACACCCTTGTGACAGTGTGGGCTATCTGTACATCTCCTGTACATGAAAGGTGTACAAAATGATATGAGTACAGAGAAGGGCCATCAAGATGCTTAGATGCTGGGGTATGAGGTACAAGAAACACCTGTCTGCCAGCCTACTGGCTGCTCAGCAGGAACCAATCCCTCCTTGGAGGTGCAGAGGGAAGGACTAAGATGCAGGGGGTACAAGTTGCAGCATAAGAAATTCTGCCAGCCTCCTGCCAGGAAAAAAACAGACAGCCTCCTCACCTCCTAAAGAGCAGCCTCTCCTCATAGGTCCACTGATTTTAGAGGTTCTCTCCCACTTTCCTATCATTAATTAGAAGTCATCTACATGACTCTCTATGAGCCCTGAGAGACCACATTGTGGCACCTGCTCCTGGCCATAAAGAAGGGACAAATGGAAAATTATGGTTTCCACTAGGCCACACAACTTAAATGTTTTCTGCTCAACTCTTCATAGTCTGTGGACTTGGGCACTTATGCCTCTGGATTTGAATGGCATCGGACACTACTCCTGACCCACAGCCTTGCCTCAACAGCAGCCCCACAGCTGTGGCACCAGCAACAGTTCAAAATACACTGGAGACAATAACGAAGTAGCCTACAAAGAAGAAAGACCAACTATAAAAAGCTGCTTAAAGGTTGCACAGGGGCCCCCCTGTTTGCCTATATTTCTTAAGAGTACTTATGGAGTGATTAAACTGTACAAGGAGCACTGTAATAAGGTATCCTTACTGAGATTTTTATATTTCCTTTTGTCAAAATGTTGGAAAATGTGAAATATGTAAAAACTTTCTTACAAAAGGAGGTATTTTGATATTTGATCTTTGTATACTTTCAAGACTAATCAACAAGAAGAGAGATTTAATCTGTGAAATAGACAGCAGCCCACAAGCTCTAAGTGATGTCCAGGTGTTAGAAAGACAAATTACTTGTTGGTAGAATTGTCTTGTTAAGCTTTAGGACCTGACAGATTTCAGTGATCTCACACCTAGAGGGAGGTTTACAAAATTGGGAAGAACGATGTACCGCTGACAGCAGACACAATGCAAAATTTATGGGCTACAAGGACATTTGGCAGAACACCCAAGATAAGGAATAAACTAATAAAACCTACCCAGCAAATGTGCTGAATCAGCTCTGACTGGGTAAAAGGTAATTCTGCAGGGGGAGATCCCAACCACTGACTCAAGGATCATTGACACAAAAACCCACCAGCCCAAAAGAAGAGAAACGCCATGGGACTGATTATCATGAGAAGAGAGAGAATCATTAACCAATAGAAGATAGAACACTAGTTAATAAGAGAACTGTGTAACTTGTAGCCAATGAATTAATGCTTCTGTTTGCTAAAATGTATACTGAAAAGTTTTGGTAGTGCTGGCTTTGTGGGTTTGACACCCAGTACCCCTCTCTGCACAGAACTGCAAATAAATATCTTGACTATGTGTGTGGATTGGCCCCTTGCACACAGAGTAGAAAAACCTATTTTGGGACAACAAAAATAGAACTTGTGCTTCTGGTGTTGGGCTCTACCTGAAACTCAGGATCTGGGAAATTCATCAAACATGTCTATTTTACATATTTTCGTAGTTCAGGACATTTTAAAATTTTAGTTTGGCTGACTTTATAATTGTGCATTCTAAATGAATAAAGGATTCAGGCACCAAAAAGAAATTTTATCTGACTAATATTTTTTAAATTTTTATCTCAGAATTTCCAAGTACAGTTCCAGAATAATACAGAAGATGATATCTTATTTTCTTTAAATAAATACTACGGAGATTTTTTTTCAGAGAGCACTAAAGGAGACCAATCTCTTATACTGATCAGTCTCTGCCAACCTTTCCCATCTTGTCTTGAGGAAGCACCTAATGATGAAATATTTTATGATAGATTGTGTGAGCTCACAGTATGTGGCTGCATGAACAAACACATGTGTGAAGATAAGCTGTACAGCAGAAAGTTTGCTGGTGTGATGAACATAAGAACTGTATATACAAAGATACACTGCTATGAGATACATTACATGTATGCAAACCATTGATGACTTCTGTTTTGAAAGCTGAAAAAGAGATTGTTTTTTCCTTGCACAGGAACTTCTGATGACAGAACAGGTCCTCATGTTTTTATTCTATTTTAAAATGCAAGCTGCTAAAGGAAGAACTGCCTAGTATTAACAGTTCCCCATCTTTCCTATCACTGGATTATATTTCCAGTAGAATTTAACTTTCCTAAGCATTACTATTTTGGCTAAACTTCTGCATAGCAGACCATAGGTGTAGTAGTGTCCTCTGCCCTTTCTCCTTCTTCCCCTGTTCTCTTACTCAAGCCATCTGGGAAAGGTTTGTTTCCCATGCCTTTCCCAGCCTTCCCAAGAAAATGCACAAGTAGGGATCAATCCCAGTTCCCTAAAGAAACTTGGAAAGTCTTAACCACAATCAAATGAATAACAGAATATACTGAATAACAGGAATTATGCAAAAATGAGTCTCTAAAAGCAGACTGCTTGTGAACAAAGAAGGTGCCTTAAAGCTGCACACGAAAAACCAGAACACAGTTTTCGAAGCTCATGACTGTTTGACTTTGCACTGAAGCATCTCCTACACAGACTATCCGCTATGGCCTCCCTCATATTGGGTAACACTGATGGAATTCAGATGCCCAAATTTAGATGTTGGAGGTGTCACCTTCAGGCAGCTTTTAAAGTCAATATGAAAAAATTTGCACTTCTAAGATGCAATTCATTTAGCCTGGTTTAGACACTCACCTTAAGGTGAGATGCACTGCACACCAGACATGACTGTTTTCCCTCCCTGATTATAAACTGAAGAACTATTTCAGATGCAGATATCTGAAATTAGAGGATATGGATGTAATCTTGTATATGAAGTAAATGAAACCAATTACATTGACCCTTTCTATAACATACTAATTTCTATCTACAAGTGTTGTCCTGCCTCTTCCCTGAGATCACCACAGGTGCAATAAAGTACCGCTCTTCTGTTTGTTCCATGCAAGCAGGAACCCACTGGAGTGTGCAGCATAAACTACATGATGTAAATCTTGAGAGGATGGAGAGGAAGGGAAAGATGAGACGGAGTTGTAGGAGAAAGGATCAAGACAAGGAGAAAAGGAAGAGATGGGAGATAGATGCATTGAGAAAGAACAGAGATTGAAAACTGCTGTTTTCTCATTCAGACAAGTGGTACTCACTGAACTGGTATGCGTGCAGTATTTAATTTACCACTCCATGCATTACTAAGTGCCAACTGTACGCACCTGCATCGAATAAGAGCTTTTTGTTTGTGCATCTTCCTGGGTGGTTTCTACAGTGATGTTTTATAATAGTAATTTCCCAGAACACCATTCTATTTTTATTTGTCACTATTTCCAAGTGTGACTCTGACACACTAAAACCAGAGGTGCCAAGACTGGCACCTAGTTTGAGTAGGACAGAAGCCGCTTTTTCACAACAGTCCTTGTTTTAACAGACATTTAAATATTCAGTACAGAACTCCTATCACCTGAATGGAACTTAGCACTACTATGGATCAGATTCACCTGGGTACAGTAAGGTACACTATCTCTTCAAATAAACATCCAACAAAGACAGAAGCACCCAAAAAAGTAAGGAAAGAATCCTTGACTGTGAATGGCATGAGTCCATTAACTCACTTCTTTATTTCTTTAAGATATTTTTTTCTAATTTAAGGGAAAAAGCATGAGCAAAGAAAGTCAGCAATTCTTGTGCACCACAGCAGTCTGGAACGAGCTGCCACTCTTCTCTACCAGGATCTACCATTCATACACTGACATCCAAGCAGGCTGACCAGGAAGGCCCCAGCAGTCTTACTGGTTCATATTTTTCAGACTGTCATTTGATTTCAAAAAGGACAAAATGAAAAAGGGAGTGTTCTTCACCCTGGTGTTTACATAGACACCAAACCCGCAGCTGATGTTAAACTCATGCAAGAGAGACAGACTACTACTTTCATGGCACAGATGTCATTACATTTTCACAAGACAGCATTTTTTACTTCATAAAAATGCAAAATGCAAATGAATATTTTAGCATGTCATCCCTTATCTTAGTATCTTTCTAGAAATATATATTTTTTCTAAGGACCAATTTCCTCATTAGGTCACAGTACAGAAAAAAATTCAGAATAAAAAGTTCTGCTTTTAATTCTTTGATCATATCTTAAGAGATCTTCTCTCCCCTATAAAAAAATGAAAATACTAGATCTTTATTCCTAATGTGTTATGCTTTCATTACAGATTACCAAGAATTATACATCAAACCAAATTACCCTTTTCCATTTCCACTTCCCATTAACTAAGTGCAACTAGGAACACTTGCAGAAATCCATATTCAGTTTTACAAAAGAACAAAGGTGTTCCTTTTTCTTTTTTTCAACCATATGATGCACACGTGAAGTTACATGTATAAAGTACATCAAATTGAGGGCTTGCCTTTTACTATACAAAACAGCCAGCTCTATTACAGTTTTCTACATTTTATTCTTGTCAATCAATTGAGATACTAATGGACTGTGTTATTACACATTCTGTTTTTCACAGGATTAGGTATTTGTTCTTTATCTTTCTCCATAATGTGATGTTATACGTGGGCTGTGAACCATAGCTCCTTCACCTCTTCTAACACAGAAGAGTAACTTAGAGGAAGAATATGGAAGCAAGGAAAAGATATCAGATCTTGGTCTCATTGACACTTTCTCCACTAAAAACACGTTTCTTCATATTCAACATATCTCATGGACGTGCATGTTCCTCCCCAAGATAAGGTATGATTCCACAGTCTAACTGTCCTTGGATGCAGCCTAATGCTGTTTCCCTTTCCTTATTTGTACGCTATTACTGAACACTTAATAATTTTTGTTTCCATGCCAAATCACTGTAGAATAACAGTCACACAGATTTCTTTGCCTTCACATATTTAATATGTTGATGACGGTGAGCTGAGTTAATTTAATGAGGGGAGAGGAAAGTAATAAAAAAAGGTGGGGTTGCTGGTGGTAGCATTTCTAACATGCGCAATAGCAAATATCCATGTTTCCTGAAATGGAGAAAGTAATAAGC
Source organism: Platysteira castanea (assembly GCA_013397175.1). Taxonomy (NCBI): domain Eukaryota; kingdom Metazoa; phylum Chordata; class Aves; order Passeriformes; genus Platysteira; species Platysteira castanea. The sequence continues at coordinate 809,389 of VYXC01006220.1, forward strand.
AGCAAAAATATCCTCCTTTTTCATGGCAATCACACCAACACATCTGGGGCAAGAACCTAGCTACTGTCATTTACATGGTAGCCAACTCGTAACTGGACCAAGTAACTTGCCTGGTCTTGACCATCAAATATGAAAAGCTCCAGACTCATAGGGTAGCATACATTTTGAGAAGCACTGCTAAACAAACACACCCCAAAGATATACAGTTTTCTTTGTCCTCCTGCAGTCAACTTCCTGCTACCAAGTTCAATTCCAAGTCATCCTCTTCATTTTTAAAGTTGCCATTGGGTGGAGATCATTAAGTGTCCAAACCATGACAGCTGTGTAAGGACACGACCTCCAGGGGACCAAGTAAAAATTGGTTTCATAATATGATGCAGTTATCTACAGCATGGTGACAACTGTAATCCTTTTTCATTTTTTTCACTGTGCTTCCTGTTTAGAGGCTCAAAACTGTAGGTATTATCTGAGGGAAAGAGATTCTACAAGCTTTTGCTGGAAAAAGTAAGCAGAGGAGTTCATGCAGCTACCCTGATTTAAGCCCAGTCACCCATGAACGCAGGCAGTACAACACAAATTTCATAGAGACAGGAGAATGCACACTTGTAGCTTCAAGTTTAAGGGAGCTGGGATGCTTGTTTGGTTTTTATCACAAGAATTTTTTTTATGCCATGCTGGGTACTGCTCCTCCAGATAAATAACTAACAGCAAGGAAAAGCATTAGCTACATGAAAAAATAACATAAGACTAGCAAAACAGCTGCTGATGAGATAATTTTTAAACTGGAGTATCATATAAATAGGTGTCTTCAAACTGACAGCTGTCCTGCTTGCCATGTGCCAAACCATAGCCAGAACCACGGCCACTAATTAAGCATCTCGTATCTTCAAAATTGTCCCTGTTAACAGGATGCTTTATCTGGTCTCTACAGTATTCTTGAGACCAAACATTACAGCCTACCATTCATGTAATAAAAATAAAATACTTCAAACCATGTCTTTTGAGAAGTGCTACCACAATCTTCACCATATTTTTAAAAATGCATTTAGTATTTTTGGCTGTATATTAAAGGCTTAGTTCATCCCTTTTTTTTTGTTGTTGAAAGACAAGGGTGGTAGAAAGCTACACAAACAAGAGAAGCTTGTGCTCTCTGAAGACAATCAACTGCAGTTAAAGACAGTGACATACACGTGTATTTTCGTGTGCTGAAGCACAAGCCCAACCTGTCATCAATAGCAGTAGGATTGGTTCCCTGACCAAAACCCAAACCCCCCAGTGTTTTGTAATAGGAGTTACAACCCTATCCTTTCAGAAGACTTGCAGTTATTAGAATTCCCTTGTAATTTAGGCATGGAACTTGAAAAAAAACTCATGCAGTAAAAACATCCTGGTATCTGGAAGAAAAAGGAATCCACACCTAGATTAAAGACTTAGGCCACTTCTCTTATGCCCCCATTCATTTGTCCACATCTAGATATTCTGCTCAGTTTTGGGCCCCTCAATACAAAACACACTAATAATAAGGGAAGAGGTTGAGCACAGGGCCCCAAGATACTGGAGATCTTGCCCTGAGGAGCGGCTGGGGAAGCGAGGCTGGTTCAGCCCAAGGAAGAGATGACCACAGAGAGGACCCATCAACTTGCCTGCCAGCATGCATGAGAGGGTCACCAAGAGCCACGGGGCTCTTCAGTAGTGCATGGCAGGTGCAGCACAAACTATGAATTGGAATATGTTCCAGCCTTCTACCACAAGAAACTATTTCACACAAGGCAGTAACACAGCTTGCCCAAATTTGTTGTGCACTCCCTTTTCTTGGAAGATTTCAAAACTCTAGTGGACACAGTCCTGAGCAACTGGGATCTGAACTCATCGCCAACCTTGTTTGGGACTCACTTCCACCCTGAGCTACACTGTGACCCCCTTCTGTTTTATCTGGCCTTTGGAATGCAAAAGAGGGATCTGCTCCTGGTTGAGGTCACCTGCAGCCTTGCCCTGAGCTTGGCCCCTCAATAGCACCGTGAAATACATCATTTCCTGGTCTAAAAGTTCTGAAAAGCAGACAATTTTCTCTTTCCTACAAATTTGTAAACATAAGCATTATTTTTTCCTTTTATAAAAGAGGTTGGTATTTAAAGTCTTCAATAACACATTTCAATACCAAATACAAACATCATTAGACTATACTTTAGTCAAGTTCTAACTTATACCTGATGTCTATTTTTCAGCAAGTACTAACATTTTCATACAGAACCACCTTCTGAAACTTACAGATTTCTCAATTTGAACCACACACCTGAGAGATCGATAGCTTACAACTTTTTTTCAAATGTAGGCAGCACTGACATCTTCTCACTGCCCACCTTATGATGTTCAGTTCTGAGCAGTATTGACCAAACCCTTTCCTGACGCAGCCTCAAGTTCATCATATGCTACCGTGAATTACCTTCACGTCAGAGGCTTTACTGCTCGGCAACCCCACAGTCTCACTGAGGTTCCCCATGCTGCGGCCCCAGGCTGTAAACAGCCCCCGGGGAATGCCTGTGTCCCCAAGAAGCCAGCATGCACCACATAGTCATTACTCACGGGAGACTTGGAACCACACTGGGGAGCAACACCTACGGGGAGCACTGTAGCAGAGTGCTGTCAAGCCCTTCTCTTTCATCTTCCTCCTCTACTACGTCCAGAAAAAGCGAGCACAGAACAAGCCCACTGCTGCAGAGGAGTAAAAGCTATTCACACACGCCAGCCGCCCTTAGGAGGCTGGTTTGGGCCAGGAAGCCTCCCCCTGCTCCGGGCACAGGGCTGACTGTTACTTATTCACACGGGCGCTGCTGTTTGTCAACACGGCTCGGGCGCCGCTCCGCCAGCAGGCTGGGGCGAACGCGGGACGGGAAGGCGGCTGCGGGACACGCGCTCCCCTCCTCGGGAGAAAGCCCCCTNGGGATCTCCCGCCGGCAGCCGGGGCGGCAGCGGCAGCGGGGGGAGCGCGGCGCTCTCGGGCTCTCCGCGGGCATGGACGGGGCGGCGGTGGCAGCCGCCCGCCCCAGTGTATGCGTTTAATAAGGAGATTCCCTCCCTCCGTCCCTCCCTGCCCACCACCGGACGCGTTGGTCCCTCCCCGCGGCGCGAGCCGCGC
>VYXC01006220.1:813001-829339 GCA_013397175.1 Platysteira castanea
GGAGCGGCCCACGTGTGATCCGTGCCCAGGGTGCGCATTAGGGGCCATTATCTTGTTGTTGTTTTCTGCTAACCCTGAGGTGTGCCCCGCGCCCCGGACACTTGTGCAAGGCGCGGGGAAAGGCTGCGCGCCCGCCCGCACCGCGCCGGGGGCTCCGCATCCTCCCACGGCCGCCCCCCAGCCCCTCCTGATTGAAGCAGAAAAACATGAATAAAGAAAGTCAGCTGTACAGCCGAGGGGCTCAGGAGCCAGCACACCCCAAACCTTGCAGCGCAGCTTTTTGTCTCGGTGCCCGCCACATTAATTAGCTGCTTATCCCTCTCCCTGGGAATAAATTGGCTCTGACCGCCCTGCTGGCTCGTTATCCCGCTGCGGGAGGACGAGGAAGGGATTCCGTACGGAGGCAGAGCCGCTCCCGCGGGAAGGGTCAGGCTGAGACACCTTGCAGCGGGGATGATCGTGCCAGGTCGTATCGTGACCAGCCCCTGCCAGGACCTGGCGATCCCATGCGTTTCTCGGTGCTTTAGGACTCTTCTCTGAAATGACCCGGAGGTCCAGCTTTCCTTAGGAAACGCTGTTGTACGCTGACGGATACCATCTGTCCTAAATTGCGTCTAACAAGCACGCATTTGTCTGATGTAAGGAGGTTTCAGGGCGCTTGTGGTTTTAGTTCTGATTTTTGCTTGCTGCTGATGGGACATAGATGTTATAATTGTCTGCTAAAAATACTAAGATGATATAATAAAAAATTTGGAAGTCTGTATTCTGTAAAAACCTTAAATTCGTCGTGCAGTGGTCACAATCAGCCAATAATTGATAAACACTACATAAATTGATGGATATAAATTAATGCTGTTGTTCTATGGCGGGAGGAAAAGGATGTGAGCAAGGCAGGGGAACACAAAATACGGAGGAGTTGGCTGAGCAGCTAAGTCTTACCTGCGCCACTGTTTTACTCCAAGCAATATGTACACCTGTTTGGGCAGCCAATTCAGTTCTGTTCTGAGTTGTAATTTATTTGTTTTGTGATTAACTAAACAGAATAACCTAAAAAGAAAGTGATTTTTTCCCAAAATTATATACGTGTCATGCCAAAACTGGGCAGAACTGGAAAGAAAGATAATTATACCCTCAGAAACTGCATAAGGGATTGAGAAAAAAAGTCAGTTTCAGTAAAGCAATCTATATAAGCATGAACATCGTAGAATCACAAAACACTTGAGGTGGGAAGGGACCTCTGAAGGTTATCTAGTGTAGCCCCCTGCTCAAGCAGAGTCAGCAAGAGCAGGCTATCCAGGACCATATCCATTTGGATTTTAAGTATTTCCAAGGACAGAGACAGGAGACCTGATGGCAGGTAGATGCTGTCCTTGATGGATGGCTAGGAACAAAGCAGAAAGTCCTGCCCGCTATATCTGGATAGGATTTTTAGACACTGGGTAGACATTGTAAAGATTCAAATAGCTGTACTTCTTCTCTTATTTTAGCCTAAAATTATTCCTCTCTATTTCCTTGACTAGAGAACCACAGCTGCCATAACCATGGCATTTTCTGACATTCACCATTGAAGAAGCCAGATAAATACACTACTAAGTCTGTGTGCTGCATTTCCATTTAGGTGTCAGTTGTAATTGGGATTCTGTTGTGCCAGAGCAAAGGTAAATTAATTGGTGTTGGTGAACCACTTCACCTAAACAGCACCGGAGAGAAAGGAGTCTGGGCCACTGCAGTTGTGGTGTGTCTTCTCCCTGCCACTCTACCCATTAGGTACCTTGAGTTCATGGCAGACCAGGCAGATGAGGGTATGTTCAGCAGACCTGTCCTACTCCACTCCATGCCAAAAAAAAAAAAAAGAAAGATGTGTTTGGCCTGAAAACATAGAGCTTAAATGACAGAACAGCAAAAATGGAGAAGTGATGGAGAAGTGCAAGGCATATGTTTTTTTCAAATCCTCTTAGATTATCTTGGCAGAGTCTGCATTAGCATTAGCACCAAAGAATACCTAGGAAATGTGCAGAATTACATATCTCTCTGGAGAGACACGTATAAGAAATATGCATTCCACATAAGCCTTGAGGTATCTGGCATTTATGCTTCAGTGCTAACATACCCTAAAAAATCCTGATACACAAAATTAAGTGAAGGGGTTTGGCTGTTAACATTTTTCAAACTTTGGGCAAAATTAAGGTCTGGTTGTTAAATATGGCAGTGTCAGAACAATGTTTGATTTTGATCCAACCAGATCCGTGGAGGCCCAGTACTTTTAGTTGTTCCTGACTGATGTAGAAGGTTTGGATCTCCTAATTCAGGAAAGGCATTTTTAAGACCATTAGTTAAGATAGACATTTGTAAGAATGAGCCAGTCATTTAGGAAACTTTAAATGATGGTCATGTTTATGTCAGCGCCCGGTTTATGTCAGTTTAATCCAGGCACATGCAACAGAACAAGTCAGTCTAGCTTTATCTGAATCAACACAATTTTGCAACAGTTCATAGCACTTCATACCTTAGAAAGGTATTATGCAACAAATTATCCTTCTCCTGTTTGGTATCATTCCAGCATGGTGAAAAAGAAGATGATTGAGTATCTAGATTGGACTTTGCCATATTGAATATCCGTCTAGCTTGACTGCAACCTGTATGTGAGATTTAAAAAAAACAAAAAAAAGTCAGACCTGAAACATGTTAATATTGGAGCTACAAAGATAATCTGATAAATACAGACTTGATATCTTTGCAGTTGTTACAAAAATGAACTAACACGCAGTTTGAGATAACACTATTTATTCAAGTAATTGATTCTTCCTTTCTATTGTTTCAAAACAGAAACAATCACTGTTCTAATATAAAACTATTCCAATAGCTCTGAAATAAACAAATAAACCTCCAATCTAAAGCCCATACACAAATTACAGAAAAACAGGAATGGATTAGCATCAACTTTGTCATCAAATATTTTTTCTTCTTTTCCAATACAATAGAGGTGTGAAATTTCCTTCAGAAATGGTACATGCATGCAAACATTTAAGATTCAGATAATTCACTGTCAGAATATGTGAAGACTGGTTTGGATTCCCACACTTTGGAGTTGGTGGTAAAAGAACAATAAAGTACACGGGGGCCAAAGTCCTGCCTGTGTTCCACATAAAACACGTAAGTCCCAAACTATGGTCCTGAAATCCCACATTCATTTGACACCTAACCCTGCGGGCACCTAAATTCCAGGGTTGCCTCCCTGTTTGTCTTGAAAGTGCCCCAGGTACTTAGGGATTTACTTCCCCACATGCTCAGAGTTGCCTCAGTCTTCACAGGACTGAGTGTCGGGTGCCTGCTTCTTGCCTAAGTCTGAGAAGGAGCTAAAAACAAGGTATTGCTTGGCCTGACTCTCTGCTGGGACTCCCTGTGGTTGCATATTTGGATCTTATTTAACTCATGCAGTAACAGCAGGCTCCGTACAAAATGCCACATTGGCTTCCATTTTTTTTCCCAGGAGTTCAAGGTATGATGTAGAAATAGTGATGGAAATGGTAGCCTTAATTCAGGAACATCCTACCTTCAAGAATACGCTCCATCTCACAGTCATATCACCACTAATGCTTGTTTTCTGGACCAACAAGAGACTAGAAGTTCCCTGGCCACATCTGAAAAGAGGAGTGAGTCCCACACCATGCCTTGAAAAAAAAAGGAATAAATTAATGTCCTCAGTAAATTATCAGACATGGCGGGATGTGGGTGATCACCCGACGGGGTTAAAGACAGCCTGGAAAATGCAACTAAATGTTATGACCAGGAAAAGCCGAGGCTAGGAACAAATTAGTTCAGGAGCGTGGCAGCCAGAACTGTAGCAAGAGCATTGTGTAGGAAGCTTGGGAAGCAAAGAGACCCTTACAACAAATAGCAGGGCAAACCCCTTAAAGGTAAGCAACTCCATGTCACAGAGACAGACTTCGGAAAAATGGGTATAGCTTGACAGAGAGTAGGACTAAGGAATCTGGAAGCAAGAGACAGCGATGTGAGCTTCAACCAAGAAGTAAATTTGGAAGTCAAGCATTTCTGGGATTGCCTTATGTACCTGGTAGGTGGGGCAAAACATCACTCAGGCTCGAAGGGCAATCATTACTGGCGTGCCAGCTGCCATGACTTACCCTGGTCTGTCTGGCGGCCGAAGGGCTGGGCTGCCTGGGGGCACACACAGGGGAGCACACAGGCACTGCAGCTCAAGTAGATGGAAGCACCTCAGGCTCTGAGGACATTTTGGAGTGGGGGTGAATTTACATAACCTCATGCTCTGAATTTGTTCTTGTACACGCTGTGTGATTACTTCAGGCAGCAATTTAGATTTGCGTGTTGGATGCTTTTGGTCTTATTTTAAGTTGCCTGGTTCCCATCATGGTTCAAATTGGGATCTTTGGCATTTAGGTTCATCTGTGAGCTAGTATCTCTCTTGAAAGCATGCAATACCCGTCTCTTAGGTGTTAGTTGTTGATCAGATAAGTTAAAAATGGATGTGACTCTTATCAGGGTCAATATTTCACCTTCATTTTTCTGATAGCTTTGGCTTAGTTTATAACCCAGTTATTCATGAATAGTTCTGCCAAACCCATTGGTACTCTAAGATTTTTATTCTGTATTTATTCTGAACATTCCACAGCAGATATGTGTGGGTAGAATTTTAAATGGGAAATGGCATGCTCAATTAATCAATTTAATATTAGCATGGTTTCTTATTTTTGCTGTAGAAGGCCAAAAATTTATCTGAGCCTTTGAGTTGCTTATATATTCACTTAGATGACAAGTGTCATATAGACCTCCCTGCCACCCACACACCTCCTGTCAGCTACCCAAAGAAGAGTCCTACAACTCACCTTTGGGCCTTTAAAGAGTCTTTTGCATTAGAATCCTACAGTTCAAGGGAAGCAAGCAAAATAAGTAATGTATATAATCCATGGGGTTGTATAACTTCAGTGCTCACCCATTAGAAGTGTCCCTCAGCAAGGCCAAGGTGTAGCATGTGGTCTTTGACTTTAACATGAAATTTTACAGTGCTAACCAGAGCCACTGTAGGTTTTTTTAACATACAAGTGAACTACTTTTGCATCAGTTACTACCTCCACATAATATTCTCATCGTGATGCTAAGAGTGAGAGTGCCCTGTTTGGTTTCAATGCTAGGTTCAGCCCATAAGTCCAGGCAGATAGCCAAATAGATTTCAGTTGTGAAATGTTCAGCAGTTCCCCGTGTTGAATATCCCTCTTATTCTTGCTAATACAGCCATGGCAGTAGTTTTCATTCCTTCTGCAATCACTTCTCAGGGGGAAAAAGAAGTCTCACAGAAAACATTTCTCTCAGGGATTTTCTTCTCTGTTACCTGCCAAGTGCTATTCTCATTCTGTTGATGACAGTCCAGTGTTACTTTTCTTTAATGATAACTATCTTTTATTGAAATGCAGTGTCAGTACAAAGCCAAGACAACACCTACCACTCACCTACAAATCACTTCATTCTTGCTCTAAGTATCCAAGTATTTTGTTTTTCTGCCCACCTGTAAAAATGAATGTTTCCTCTGTGCATTTTTCAGCTTACAGTTCCTTCAAAGCTTTCAGTCTTTGGACTTATCAGTGTGCATAAAGAGTTAAAATAAAGATTCAGAGCCTGGTCTCAAGCTGAGCACTAATATCTGTAAAATACTTTATGTGCACTATGTCAACATTAGTTCAATATGGCATTTATTTGGCATCTGAGGTTTTTCAATAAGTAGATTTTTTCCCTCCCCAAAATGTAAGAGGGGAAGATAAAATAGCTGTGAGAAAACAGCTATTATATAGTCTGATATATAGTTATATCAGACTATATAACTAGTCTGAAACAAGTGCTGTGGATGCTACTCAGAGGAGAGAACATTCCATGTTGTGGCTACTTTTCTTTTCTTTCCCATCTTGGTGGGAAAGGAGGAGGGAGGTGGGACATGCTGCTTCTCATGGGAGCAGAATGCCACTCATTGGCAGCATCATCAGTGCTACTCTGTGCAGCAGGGGCTCCAGCCTCCTCCGGAGTTTGATTAAAGGGTAAAAAAAAAAGGATGTGAATTCTAGCACTCTGTTCTCCTGTAGTCACAATTTAAAGGTATGCTAGTAGGACCATAAATTAATTCAATTAGAAAAACACCACAAATTAACATAATCATGAGGCATTAGGAATATAATACTGACAATTTGTTTATTTACTGCTTAATATCAAGATGTGCTTATGTTTTCCTGAATAGATGTAGCTTGGCTGAAATGTATATATTTCCAGGCTAATATTTTATGACTTTATTTCTCTTGCTTTCCAGTTTTGCACTGGTTAGTGTGCATAGTACTGCTACACTTCCGTGCTTGCCCAAAAGCAAAGCTATAGGTCATGTTCTTCTCTGGTCTAAATTTTTGATTACTACCTAGGTTGAAATTGATTTGTCACCTTGAAGAATAATTTTTAATTTGTTTGACTAAATCAGCAATGGCATTCTATTATATTGTCATCATATTCTCATGAAGATCTATCAGCCAGCACAGCTTAAGTTAGGATAGGATCTTTCTCTTTTAATTTTTAAGAAGGAAGGCAGAAACTACCAGGAAATTTAAAATTTATTATTTCATAGAGGTTCTAGGTATATCACTAAATCAATAGCCCTGAAAATTAAATACATAATTACCAGTTATGTATAATTGCTCATACTGCCTAACACATGGGCTGGGAAATGGACAAACATGAAGGAAGGTGCTCTCTATCTTCAGCAATTTACAGTCTAAAGCCAATGTGCTAAAGAATGAAATGTAAGCACATCTGATTAAATTGCTATGGGATATGAGCATCCTGTGACAAATCCAAGAGCTATCCAGTCTTCTGTAACCAAGTTGAGTGCTAAAGAATCTGCAAGTAAATATTAAGCTGACCAGATGTAATTAAAAGTGTAACTGTTCTTATGTATCTGCAGATAATACAGGAGCATTACTGTCTGTAATTGAAATTGAAACTATCTGTTCATAGTTATGTTTACCAGGCACTTCTTCCTCCTGTATATTACACAGGGTCTATAATATAGATCCTGCAAAAACCATCAGCCTCTGTGCAGCCATCAGCTCTGTCCTCCTTCCAGATGAATCTAAACCTTGCACTGTCCTGTGAAAAGTTGTCCAAAGAGGAGGTGTTGAAACAGCCCGATGAAACAAACCAGTTACTGTGAGTCCCGGGGAGTAGAAGCATGAAGTAGTAGAGCTGTTCGTCAGCATTTGCTTTTCCCAGGATAATCAGTTGCGATTACAGAGAATAAGGTTGTAATATTTAAAACAAACACGGAGAGTGACTGTGAGAATGTGGGTCAGTGAATTTCTACCATTAATAAACAATAATTAGGGAGTTATCTATCAGCTGTTCCACAAAAAGATAAAGGAAGGAGAATGAGTAAGCTAAGCTAAGTCTTTATAAACATGCCCTTCCCAATAAATTATCAAGGAAACTACACTATTGTGGGTTCAAGAAAAAAAAGACAAACAGAAAGTAAGAATAATCAATTTGAGATGGAACAAGGAATGGACTTCCTTAAACTTCTCTAATAAAATTATTCTTATTTAAAAGACTTCCTTCTCTAGGGGCCAGAGTACCTACCTGCAGGTCAGACCTGCTGTCAGGAAGCTGATTGCTTGTCCTGGGCCCTGGAGTGGGACACCACGGAAGGACCAACAGTGTCTTAGGATCATCACTGTTTATTACTGCCTTTTCACCATTACTGTGTCCTCACCCACCTGAGCACAAGTGTGTCAAAGAGAACTGCTGTGCTCTGAGCTGTGGTAAAGGGCCAAGGTGGTGTTCCTCTTTGACCCTACCAGTTAAGGACATGGGCTCAATAGGAGAGGATGTGTTATGCAGATCAAAGCCAGTGTAGCTGGGGTCACAGGGAGAGCCTTCAGCTTCTATGTCACTAATCCTCAGGGAGTGAGGCCTGGTGGGAAGTGATGGCACCAGCATAAGAAAGAAAAGCAATAGCATCTTTCCCAACAGTCTTGCTGGTGAGAAAAGTTTCTGAGCAGGTTCATAAAAGTATCAAAGCCTAAAAAGATGTGGGAAAACAGGTTGAATTTAAGATGCTAAGGGAAGCAAGGAAGGTACATAGCAAATACCTGAACTTCAGGAGAGTGGACTTCAGCTTGGTCAGAAAATAGGTCTGCAGGAATCACTGGGGAGCCAAGAAAGAAAAGGTCTTCATATCAAATCTCCTTGAAGCACTAGAATGGCTGATTGTGATTGCACACGAAGATGGGCAGATGTGGCCAGAAGCCAGATTAGCTGAAGAGGGAAGTCCTAGCTGAGCTCAGACATAGAAAGGAGGCTACCAGGAAATCTAGAAGCATCACCCAGGCATTCAAGAGTTGAATTAGGAAAGCCACACAACTGGGGTCAAAACCACCAAGGAACATAGAGGACAACAAGAAGAGCTTGTACAGATAAGCAGCCCTGAAAGAAAGGCAAAGAAAAATGTAAGCTTGCTGCTAAATAGTGCAGGCAAGATGGAAAGGATGTAGTGACAAATTGCATAGAAACGACTGGAGTACTTAATGCCTTCTTTGCCTTGTTTTTTACTGCCAAGGTCAGGTCTCCGAGCCTAGTAGCAAATTGTGGGGACTGATGCCCTACCCATCCTACAGGAAGATCAAGTTAGGAAGAATTTAAGTATTTCTGGACATAGGACCAGAAAAGATGCATCCATAGAAGTTGAGACAGCTGATGTGTTTGTGAGGCTCCTCTTTGTCACCTTTGAAAGGCTATGGCAACTGGGGGAACTCCCCAGTTGCTGGTTAAAGACAAGTATCACATCAATATTTTTAAAAAATCAAGACGGAAGGTCTACAGCATGGTCAGCTCCTGGGAAAATGAAGGAACAAATCCTCCACATTTCAGACACATGAAGGACAGAAGGATGACTGGAATCAGCCAGCAGAGATTTATCAAAGTTAAATCATCCTTCACCAACCTGATTGCCTTCTATGATGAAATGGCTGGCTCTGTGGATGAGAGTAACAGATGTAGCTTATCTGAAGCAAGACTTTCAACACTGTCTTTTGTAGTGTACTGGTAGCTAAACTGAGGAATGTGGACTGGATGAGTAGACTGCAAGGGTAGTGAAAAACTGGCTGGACTGCTGGGATCAGAGAGTAGTGGTTAATAATTCAATGTGTATTGGATTTTCATGCCAAGGTTTTGGTACCAGGGGGGCTACAGTGTTCTTCTGTGGGAAGGTGCTGTAAACTTCCCCCGTGTCCTACAGAGCCAACGCCAGCCAGCTCCAAGAGGGACCCACCACTGGCCAAGATCAAGCCCGTCACCTATGGTGGAAGCACCTCTGGAATAACAGATTTAAGAAGGGGAAAATAACACTGCAGAAACAGCAGCAGAGGAGTGAGAAATGTGAGAGCAACAGCCCTGCAGACGCTAAGGGCAGTGGAGAAGGAGGGGAGGAGGTGCTCCAGGTGCCAGAGCAGAGATTCCCCCATGGCCCCCAGTGCAGACCATGGTGAGGCAGGATGTCCTGCTGCAGCCCTTGGAGGTGCATGGTAGAACAGATATCCCCACCTGCAGCCTGTGGAGGAGGCTACACCAGAGCAGGTGGATGCCCAAAGGAGATTGCAGCCCTGTGGTAAGCCTATGCTGGAGCAGGCTCCTGACAAGGCCTGTGGTCCCATGGAGAGAAGTCCATGCTGGAGCAGGTTTCTGACAGGACCTGTGGTCCTGTGGAGAGGAGTCAATGCTGGAGCAGGATTGCTGGCAGGACTTGTTACCCTGTAGCATACCCATGTTGGAGGAACTTGTTCCTGAAGGACTGCACCCTATGGAAGGGGCCCACGCAGGAGCAGTTCATGGTAACTAGTGAGTGATCTCTCCCTGTCCTTATGTTGACCCATGGGCCTTTCGTTACATTCTCTCTCCCCTGTCCAGCTGAGGAGGGGAGTGATAGAGTGGCTTTGGTGGGAACCTGGCCTCCAGCCACATTCAACCCATCACAAAGCCATGTAACACATTTATCACTGACCTGAACAATGAGCTGGAACACACACTTGTTGGGGTTTTGGGTGATAAAAACTGGGTGGGGTGGAGTGATTGATATGCTGTAGGGCTGAGCTGTTATTCACAGGGACCTCAGCAAACAAGAGGATGGAAGAATCGTGGAGTTCTGGAGAGGCAAATGCAAACTCCTGTGTAAGCAGGAAAATCAAGCATATACTGGGCTATGTTAGACACGGTGTGGCCAGCAGCTCAAGAGAAATGATTTCCAACAACCTTCCTCTCCCTCAGCACTGATGAGGCCACTGGTAATTATACTTATTATGGAATAAGATAGACGTTAGGATTTTTACTTTTTTTCACCGTCAGCTTGAACACCCATTCTCCTGTTTTCATGCATCATATTCTTACTTTTTTTCCCCTGAGAAATCAGTGATTTAATAGCTACCTCATATAGCAAATGTTGTACAAATACATCCAAGAGGAAAAGAAAACCAGAAAAACTTGCCTCCAATATTGATTTTAAATTCACTAAAAAGTCTTTGTAAATTTAAATCTTCATAACACACTTTATTAGTGGAGAAACGAAGATATATCAGAGCTTCAGACCTGGAGTTATTGACACTTTAGTACTACAAAATTATCAAAGTGAATTTGGAATCACTGAGAAAAATTCTTTCCCTGGGTAAAACTACTGAAGATCATCCAGTCATACCAAAAAACCCCGTTTGTCTGCAATAGAGAAATCCTGTGTTCTATTACAAATCAGTACTCTTTCTTTTCAGAAATCTAAGAACAAAACTGTGGTCTATGTCAGGTGTAATAAGACACATACATTTACTGAGAATAGAAAATTGCTTTTCTGAAGCCTTGATGACTTGAATGGGCAGGGAATCTGGGCTGGTGCCTCTGTGTCACACTTGGCACTCTGTTTATCCATGAACCTGTATGATATTTGGTACTTTATTGCAAGAGTAAGTCAGGTTTCATAATTTAGCCAATAGACCAGGTTGTAACAAGTGTAACTCAGATGCTTGGAATTATGCAGTGTAATTTCTACAGAAAAGGAATTAAGTCCTTATAGAAATGGTTTTAATATAGAGCTGTACAGCAAGAAGTCTTCTTACCGAGGTATAAAAGATTACTCGTCAACAAACAGCAGTTAATTCTGGTTTCAGTTCTGGGAGTTCCCAAGTGCTGGCTGACACACGGGTGCTTAGAGTCTTCTTGTACTGAGGGCTGGACTGCCAGTGTCTCAGCAGCTGACATTTCAATGGTATTAACAAGGTAGGTTATTGGCGAAATCTCTTCTTGCCTACAAGTAAACAACCTAAAGGCTGTTCCAATTGTCAGACAGCACAGGATTATTGTATTATCTTCCTTTTGTGTTACTTTCTGGCTGTGCTGTGATTCAGCACTAAGTTAGTGCTGATCCTTGGCCATAAATGGCTAAATTTATGTATCAAACATAGTTGGAGCCAAACCTGTCCCATACTGAGATAGTACTGACAAAGCCATTAACCCTTTTGTCAGTATTCCCAACCTGAAAAACAGAAGTATCAGGAATATCATCCTACCACCCTTTGAATGTCCCTCTTTGATAAGTAAGAATACTTGACAGAATAAGTATTACCTAGTTAACATGCAGAGGGGTAAAAATCTAGCTAAGTGAACAACTGGCTGTTGGCATTGTCAACATATTTAAAAAGAAAGCTTATGATCTGATCTACATGCATAAGAAATCTCCATATGTACACACTGTGACATTTTAAAAAGTGGTATTTCCCTTCCTCCTCACTAAGACCAAGCTGTCTTCATGAATCTACAACAAAGTAGAAAAACCAAGAAATTTTGTTCAAGGTACATAATAAGTAGCAGACCTAGAACTAGGATTTCCTAATGTCCAGTCACTTGGTTTAGCAATAAAAGATTTTTTTGATAGTCTGAAATATTACTTTGGAATTTAAGTTAGGACTAATATAGGAAATGAGGATTGGAACTAGATGATCTTCAAGGTCTATTTCCAGTGCAAATCATTCTGTGATTCTATGAAATCAGCAAAGTAAAAGTGTTAACAACTGTGAGTGAAAACTAGGACAGTTTTCAGCACACCTCAGTTATTTAGACAGGAAAGAGTTTAAAACCAGTGTAGAATATTTCCAAATGTATTTGCTGTTACAGGAAACAAATATTAGTAGGTGAGGAGAGCATGAAAGGAGAATTACATCCAGAGAAGGATGATTTTTTTGCTCTAACAAACTTAGAAATTAAAATTGTATCTGGAAAACATTAAGTGCCATCTTCTAATATTTCCAGGAAGTTCTCAGATGAATGAATCAGCTTCTCATGTAATTAATCAAACTAACTATTCACTGGGAGTAGGCAACAATGAACTATTTAGCTAGATATAAATAGAAGCTTTATTAGTTTCATTTGACTCTTACTCACTGTTGCATGTTAAAAGGTGTACATTAATGATTCTCACAATCTGGTTTTGTTTACACACTCAAAAAACAATAGCTAGAAAATTAAAATACATTTTGCTTTCTATTGAAAACTGTTAGGGAAGTAAAGGGAAAACAGCAATTGTGATTGCTGATCAGTTGCTAATAAAACAACACTGGAACAGGTTAAGTTTCACATATCTGTGTGTTTTGCCAATGATTTAATGCAGTCAGTGCTTTACAGAGAGAGGAGCCAGGACTAAATAATTGGAATCTTTTGTCCACCTGCCAAGGCTATTTGTTATACATACGTGTATGTATAACTTACGTAAGTATATACATCACATACTTACAAAACATCCTTACTTTGTGGTACATGTAGGTGACACAAAAGACCCATTCTATGAAAGCACCATTAAATTCATTTCGCGTGATCAAAGCAATGAATATCAGTTATCCCAGTTCTAGCAAAATACAGAGGGAAATAGTATTTCATGTTTTATTTCAGGTAACTTTTCAGCAATCAAATGCTAGCATGATTTGCCTTTACCAATATGTTCTAACTTTGTAGTTACTCCTGCTTTGAGAAGGGGTGTTGGCCTAGATGTCAGGAAAGAACTCCAGAGGTCCCTTCCAAAGTAAATTATACACTGATTCTGCTTACAAATCTTCATCTGCACTACCATTACACAAAAACATAACTGCCCACAAATATGTAAACCATCTGTTCCATTTCTCTTATTTTTATTAGAATTAATGCATCTTTAATTATAATCTTGTTCGTTACAAGCGTCTTCACATTCCATATGTACTCAATAACAGGTATTTTGATTCAGGTGCCATTAGGCAATGACTCACTGTGTGGTGTCTGATGATGACGTTTAAAATGAGGGAATACTGCTTGAGGATCTTTGGAATTGGAAATATGTTTGTTGAGCTCTTCCCCTTCCAATTTAGACCAGTCCATTGTGCCAAGTGATGGTGCAACTTAAAGCATTAGATAGCAACATGGAAAACAATATGTCAAAGAGGTAATTCCCTTTTTGTATTTATTTTGACATTAGCATCCTAGCAATTATTTTTAATGTTTGGATTCGGATTCTTTATTTGTAGTCCTAATAACAGCAAAGCTGGCATTCACTTCAGGTTTAGTTTATTTGTTCACTAGTCAATTATGTCTTGTGTGTTAATCTATAACCAGCTTTGTCTCAGTAGCAGAACTTCACCTATAGAACTACTGCCTTTAAAATCTCACATGGATGATGTATCTTGCTGTATCTGTGTCTAGTTACTACACCAGCAGGATGTTTAAACAGGAAGATAATTTAAATAGCAAGTTATCTCACTTTATAACTTTATAACTTAACTATTTTATTCCCCACCTGGCTTCTTGTATCTAGATCCAGCAAAATACTTGGGTGCTCAGTGGAGTTCAGTTTTCAGCCTATGAAGTGGAATCCATATGCCTGAGTCAGGTGCTTCTGTTCCTTATACTATACCCGAGAGAAAAATGCAGAAGTAAATGTTTAATCTGTTTGGTAGTCGTCATTAGTAATCAACAGAATGCTGATTACACAGTCCAGCTGGCCAATGTCGTGCTTCAAGAACTGTAGCAGTGGGGGTTAAGTAAGACCTCAGGAGGTGAGCACAGGCAGCATCAAGAAGGAGTCACATCCTAACAGTATCACTGATAATAGCCTGCAGACTCCTGCCTGCCTGTGAGAAAAAAATCATCTGGCATTACTTTTAGTGAAGCTGCTACAATGATCAGCCAAACCCTTCCGCCTACAAACCCTACCAAAACCACCCTTTTCTATATGAGAACTCCAAGGAGCTCATAGGAGGAAAGGGCAAAGACTAAACCCGTGGTTCTCCTTGATTTCCTCTAGGAATATCCATATGTGCAAAGTTTTCTGAAAGTCTGCAAATCTTGTAACCAGGAAAAATCTTTGTAAAAATCTTTTTATTTTTTTGTCTGTTCAGTCAGAGTTTTCTCTTTGTTTGTTTGTTTTTCCAGTGATGCTTGCATTTCACAGCTCCTCTGGTCAGTGCATCCTCCTGAGACTGGTTTCAGCAGACCTGTAACAGCATTAAGGGGGTTCCTTGCAGAAACAGAGAAGCCTTTAGTAGTGTGCAGTGCTTCTGGGTTGCATGTCTCTGCAATTTTGAGATCAGCTCTGTGCAGGTCTCCTGCCATTTCTGGTCTGCAAAACAGTCATTTCGACACCATCCACACTAGTTAAAACTCTTGTGAGTGCACACACAACACTTCTGGAGGAACCTCTCCCCTTCAACTATCACGCCCAACACATGCAAGGTGAGTGTAGTTGCCCATATTCAGGAATGTGAGGGAACTTTTCCCTTCAGAGCACAAAGCCCTTGCAATACCACATGTGCTCTGTGTCTTCTTTCCCGATCCTTGGGGTATACCAAATATTAAGTTTTCTTACAGCAGTTTACCTACTTTTTAAATTATTGTGTCACAAAAAACTTCGGAGACAAGGCAAGGAAAGCTTCCTTGTGTATGTCCCAAATCACAAAAGTACCACAGCTTAACTTTTTGCTTATAGAGCACTAGCAAAAGAGATAATTTTTTAATTAGGTCTCATGTTTGGAACATTATGTTTTATCGAAAAGAAATCATCATAACAATCTTATTTAAACTGGAAAAAAAATTTAAATGAGCCGTTCAGACTTTTTTAATCCTTCAGATTACTGAAAAAATACTAGAGTTCTGCATACTGTTGGATCAGCAACACACAACCTTATTAAAATGCCAGTGTTTGGGTAAACCACACCAAAAGTCCGTAATAGGACTTTTGTAATAGGACTTTTTGCAGTTCCCGAATTCCCGAAAACTCCTTCAGCAGCCGCGGCCACTGCATGACATCTGGTGGCCACAAGGCAGCATGGCCAGAACATGGCACTACTCAAACTGCAGCGTGAGCATTCGCTAAAACCACATCGTAACGTCAGCTCTGCTCCAAATGTGCCAAAACTCCCGCTCTGAGATGTTTGCTGCAGTTGTACATCTTGCCACGGAACAACCCAGCTTTGACAACTGCTAGTGTCTAGCACAACAGAATACATATTTTTCTTGGAGTTAAGATGTTCCCTGCCACGAGCGTTGTTCTTCCCCTGCATTCCTACAGCTGCAGGACATCGAGATGGGGATTTGCAGAGCGACAGAATTGTGGGAGATGTTCTTTGAAATGCAGAGGTGGCATTCACTGTGAACTTGCGCCTACTGAGCTGATAAAAACCAATCCAGAATGATGACTTGGTATGTAAGAGATGAAACTGGTGACAACAGGTACTCCTCATCCTCCTGTGATCATAGTATAAAATCACAGCATTATAGAATATGAAGGGTTGGAAGGGATCTTAAATATGATCCAGTCGCAATCTGCCCTGCCACGGGTGAGGACACTCCCACTGGACCAGGTTGCTCAAGACCTTATCCAACCTGTCTGGGAACACTGCCAGGCTGGGGCATCCCTGAGCAACCTATTCTAGTGCCTCACCACCCTCACAGTAAAGAACTTCTTCCTAATACCTTACCTAAATTTCCCATCTTTCAGTTTATACCCATTCCTCCTTGTCCTATCACTACAGTTCCTGATGCACAGTGCCTTTCTGGCTTCCCAGTAGATCCCCTTCAGATACTGTAAGGTTGCCATGAGGTCTCCACACAACCTTCTCTTCTCCAGGCTGAACATCCCCAACTTTCTCAGCCTGTCTTTTTAGGGGAGGTGCTCCAGCCCTCTTGTCAACTTTGTGGCCTCCTCTGGACTTGCTCCACCTATCACGGTGGGTAACTTCTACTACAGAAAAAGTCACAGAATATTCTGAGTTGGAA